>JBAHVQ010221130.1:0-11080 GCA_036872915.1 Nanipora kamurai
TCGTTCACCAAGACCGAAGGGCCCTACTGTACTGACCTCTCTACCTTCCCCAACAACAGCATTCCAGTCACCCATTAGGTTTGTGTTCTTTTCCTTTGCAATTGTCCAGACATGATTCTATTTGTTCATATATTTCCTCAACCTCTTCATCCGGGTAACCTGTTGTTGGCGTGTAGACTACTACTGTCCTGACATTCACCGGATTTCCCTTTAGGTGTACAACTAAGATCCTATTGTTTATATATCCTATCCGCATAACACTTTGCCCAGTTTTTTCATCTAATAGAAGTGCTACTCCTCTCTGAGCCTGATCGCTACCTGAGTATATCACTCTGACATCATTACTAATGAAATCACCTGTTTCTTTCCATCTAAACTCTGTCAATCCCATAAGATTCAATCCGTATCGTTTCAGTTTTCTTTTTGCATTTTCTAGTTTCTCAGGTCTTGCCATTGTTCTCACATTCCAGACTGCTACTTTATATAAGTCCTTGTGAGGATTTTGCATGATGACGACCTGCGAGGCCTCACTTCCTCCCCTGCCGAACGCGGTGTTAACACTTCGTGCAACCCCGTTAACGTTGTTCTCTTTGTTCTGGTTTCTGTACATAATCATGGAACTATACTAGGGAAAAAATACTGAGGTGGTTTCCCGTTGCATTCCTCAGGGTGAACTAAGGAAATCACCATTGCCCTTCTCAAAGGATCTTCCGCCTTAAACCGTTGTCCTTTGTAGGTCGTAGCTCATCCGCCATCACTGCCGAAATTCGCCATATCCGCCGTTCGCCTTCACCGTATCCCTGGTTTGAGGGACTAAGGGGTTATTAGCACTTGTCCAAGGTGCCACCCCAAGACTGCTGTTAAACGGAGAAGGAATGTCTCACTGTTCCTTCGTGACCTACCACCTAGGTGGGTGTCACGCCATACCCCACAAATTACAGAATTACAATTACAATTACAAAATCAAAATCAATTACAAAACCAAAAATCAACCCGGAAACTTGTAGCGACCCCAGAGGAAAGTATAATGGCCGCAGCGTGAAGCTTGGCTGAACTGTACACAGTGTATACTAACATCTGCTTCACTGATGTAAGATGGCGTTGAAATATGGCATGGCTTGTATCATACCAGCAGAAACATACCAACATATGACAGCTTATTCTGCAGTAGCTATTGCTTTATCGCATCTATTACTCGTGACTAAACTAACAGCATATACGTATCTGTTCTGCTGAGGACAATCATGTATCGAATCATGTAACGGATATATTCTTCACAAGCCAACGTATCAGACTGATATAACTCTGATAAACCAGCAAAGGTTGACGCAAGTTCCACTTGTTAATAATGTTTTTATTTTGTATAGGTCACTTTTAAAGTTACCGTTACGTTGATCAATTGTCCGTCCCCGAAAAAGGAATTTGCTGAGTAAGTGGTTTTAATACATCTTTTCCATTGATTTTTAAAGCATTTCACATTTGATAACCTAAAGCTTAATAAGTGTGGGTAGGAAGATATCAAGTCTTCAAACACCGAAGAAACAAACGACTTTCGGTAAATTATGCTAACGTTATATCCATTATTTTGTGCGGATAAGTAAAGAGTACATGATAATATTTATGATTTGTTAACAATTTGGCTTGCGTTTAAGTTAATGTCGCTTAAGGCAACATTCCGAAGTATATCGCAAAGTCATCAACAATTATAAAACTTCAAGTAAAATGACTTTTTAATACAAATTACATTTCAAGTCACAAACACAAATATAAAACATCAGGTAAAATGACTTTTAATACAAATTACATTTCAAGGCACAGCCCCTTCTTCCCCTTTCAACTTTTCTACCCAATAGCTTTCCCTCTCTGTTAGTTTTTTCTATCTGTCGCATCTATTATCTGTACAATAAAATCCTTCAACCCCGAATAACCCTCCTCGAAAAAGTAAAAATACAGACGCTTACCCTTCCAAACCTATGCAACGAGCACTTACGATTATTAAACCTCATTCTAACTCGAGTGGTGGTACTTCCAGTATCCAAGTAAGGTCATTTCATGACCAGCTCCCAACTTGACCTGTAGCTCAGTTGGTCGAGCGTCGGACTAGTAAACCGAAGGTCGAGGGTTCGAGTCCCTGCCGGGCCAAGTAGAGTTTTCTCCACTTGTCCGGTATGGTTTGTTACTCGGAGTAATATCTAACATCATTATTCTTTACCCGAGTTCATTCTTCTACTTAAGTTTTCCAGTATACTGTTTACTACATCTATTTCAGAACCATCCTCAGGGTAATATGAAACGATAAATTCATAATTAACCTAGACTGCTGAAGTCAACTGAAAAAGTTGACCCGAGCGGGATTTGAACTCGCAGCTTCGGGAAACCGGTCCGCCGCTCCACCTGTTGAGCTATCGAGTCTACAGGGATTGGAGGCGAGCTTTATCCAATTTAAGTGCACGAGAGATTCTCGCGACAACTTAACGCTATGCACGGATGGATGTGCAGTGTTTCAATTCCATTTCAGAACCATCCTCAGGGTAATATGAAACGATAAATTCATAATTAACCGCTATGGTTATTATAGTTATTCCCGAAGGTGCGAGTTCAAATCCCGCTCGGGTCAACTTTTTCAGTTGACTTCAGCAGTGTAGGTTAATTCTGTTTACTACATTTCTCACAAGTAATTAAATAAACTACTCTGGACGAGCCACGATTGAAGAAGAGCAAAACGGACAAATGCCTTCTTAGATACTTTACTCACACGAAACAACGATACTATTGCAATCGACGTTTACGGAAACCAATGCACAGAAACAGATCACTGGATTTTATTCACATCACGACAAGAAGCACAAATTAGCGCAGCTGAAACACTTACATCGAGCGTCTGTCCTACCAAGTACATTAGAAGGAAAAATCCGAGAAAGAAATATAGTTACCCACGCTCTGATGTCTAATGGTTACCCTATGAAGTTCATCTCAGATGTGGAAAAAAAGCTAGTTTTATGAGGAGAAAGCGATACCAACACTTGAAGGAACTGGTGGGCACGTTTTTTGCTTGCGTTGATACCATACTAAATGGCTTAACGGAACCACTCACGAGAATTCCGAAAACATGACGTTCGAGTAACTGATAAAACCACTACGTACAGAAGAATTCCCATCACCAACAGGCAGGCCTCTTGTTGAAAAACAAGCTGATGTATTCTACAAAATCAACTGCAAAGAATATCCATGGAATTACATTGGAGAAATAGGAAGTTGTTTCGAAACACGAAAAAAAGAACATATGAGGAATGCGAAACAACACACGGCAGGATCAAACATTGCCAACCACGCTTGGTTTCATTACCACCCCATCAACTTTGACAACTCACCTGTAACAGACCAAGGAAACTACAGAAAAAGAAAACTTTAGAGTCCTGGCATACCGCAAAAACGACTATGGCCGATAACAATTCAGAACCACTGCCTGAACAATAAAATGACCCCACATCAACGATACGGCATATCACGTCACCAGTAACACAATGCATCAATTACATAAGCCCA
Organism: Nanipora kamurai; assembly: GCA_036872915.1. Classification (NCBI taxonomy): domain Eukaryota; kingdom Metazoa; phylum Cnidaria; class Anthozoa; order Scleralcyonacea; family Helioporidae; genus Nanipora; species Nanipora kamurai. The sequence continues at coordinate 3,547 of JBAHVQ010221130.1, forward strand.
CATTCCATCACTTCTATCTTCACCACTCTTGGTCACATGTATATAGGTCCGCCCCCTTTCATGAACATTAACTCTTTCCTCTCCGAAGACTTTCCCCTTGACGAGTAAAACCGTCTGAGTCAAATGCTTAAGTCTCCATAGGTCACTGAGGACCTTTACGGACAGAAAGGAGTTAACAACTACCTATTGAAGATTCCATTCTGACAATCGGAAGCTCGTAAAAATAAAATATATCTAATTAGTCAGAGCACTTTTAATTATTTACTATCTATGGATTATTGATTGATGTTGATTGACCGATTGATTGATGGATTGTATCGATTATTCGAATAGTTTATAATTGCTATATATTTATTTATTTGTTTATTTATCATTTAACATATTTACCTAAATTTGTATTATCAATACGACGCTCGCATTGTAAACCAGTATAATCCAAATAGAATTTAAAATATCTTAAATGTACTCTTAAAATCACTTAAATCCGGTCTATTTACAGAGATACACAGTTACATTCAACAATATATCAACAGTTGATGCACAAAAATGGCTCAAAGCAGTCGATCTTGTTATTCCACCGATATATGTACAGAATATGTGACCACGCTCACGGCAACAACCTTCGTAGCTCAGTTGGCAAAGCACTGCACTAGATTCGCAGGGTCGCGTGTTTGATTCCCAGCCGGATGCCCTAGAGTTGCATTTTTCGCAACTGGTCCCCGGTTGGGTCTCAAAATATATATCATTCTGACACTCGAAAATTTCCGTTACCCAATATCACGATCTTGTTATTCATTCTGAATCGCCACTCCAAATAAAGAGTCTAGTTACTCGTTAATGTGTTTTTTGCCAGTCATCAACCGTTTATGTTTGAAAAAAAAAATGCCTGGACAGCACTCCGTTTTTCTTACGAAAAACTCTAAATATGGCCCTCACGGCCTATATTTAGGCGTTTTTTATTACTTTGAAAAATGACCTTAAAAAAATTTCATTTTAAAAAATAATCCGTCATAGTTGGTTGGTTCATGAATAGTTTTATATTACCAGTCTAACGAAGAAATGTTTCACCGTAACTGTATTAGTTATGTCTTGTACATCTTTTTATTCTTAGGTTCAGTATAACGACAGCTCTTGGTGATAAAGTTCCAATTAAAGTGAAATATCTTTGTGATTGTGATTGTTTTAACAAAACGGTCAGTTTCTTTAAAAGTTTTATCCATCGATTTCTGGTGTAACCACACTTTTTATGCTGTTTTTGTCCTGTAATGGAGGCTTAGACTGGCATTTAAAGCAAACATGTTTGAAAGTTAAATGAGTATTGCTCTTTTTATTTAGGATCAGAATTCGTCAGAATGCAATGGAAACGGCAGATTTGAGTGCGGAAAGTGCTATTGTAATCCTGGATAGTATGTTTATTTCTGAACCCTGTCATGATACAACTTATTTTACGAATGTATTGATGTATTGTCGAACTGTAAAGCTCTTAAATTCCCAAAGAGGAGGATTAAATCTTCAATGTTTCGCTTAAAATATTTTACCATGGTCAGACACATGATCGGCTCAACCTCAAGTCAACCTCTAACTCTGACATATAAGGCCCCGTTCACACTAATGCGTTTTCGTTTGAAAACGCATACATTTCGATGCGTTTAGGCCTTCCGTCCACGCTATTACGCTCGAATACGCTCAGCGTATTCACCGAAAACGCGTCGATTTGAAAACGCTGTTGAAAGTGAATACAAATGAAAACGCATACATATCGTATTAGTGTGGACACTCGAAAACGGATACTTTTGAAAACGATGACGTCAGCCGCATCGATTGCCACTCTTTTCCAGGTCTTTAATCAGCTAGCCGCGGTATAATTCCAACCAAACATGGCGGACGAGCCTGATATGGAATTCCTCATACTTTTGGCAAACTTAATTGTTTGCTTGCAGTTAAATTTTGCTCTATACAACAGCATGATGATTTCATACCGCAGACAAATAGGTGTTCTCAGATCACTCATTTTTTCCGGGCCGTCCCCGGGTCCAATTCGAGCAAGAAATCGGGTTTGTAGATCAAGAAGATTTTGGATTCGACCTGGTCGAACAAGCGCGTGGTGGGGTAATTTTGTTAACGAAGTTGTGTTGCCGGAAGAATGGCAGGAGAATCTCAGGATGTCTCGCACTTCTCTATTGACACGGAACGAAGAACTACGGCCATATATTGAAGGAATAACTACTCGAATGAGGCAACCTGTTGGTGTTGTAAAAAAAGTGGCATGCACTTTGTACTACCTCAGCGACGAAGGCCGGCTTAGAAAGACTGCGAATGCTTTTGGACTTTCCAAACAAGCAGTATCAAAAATTATAAGAAATTATAAAAAAATTATGATGTTACACTTCGATCAGATTATCATTTTCGAGCGTTTTAGTGTGGACAGTCGAATACGCTACGAAAACGGTAGTGTGGACGCGAATCGACCGATGCGTTTTCGGTCATACGAAAACGCATACATTTGAAAACGCATTAGTGTGGACGGGGCCTAAGAATTGTAAACCAACGGCTTTCGGCTGCCCGTATTTGTCATTCTGACGTCTCATATTTCCGAACTATCCTCAGGGTAATAGGACGGGCAAATTTAATCATCCGTTTGAGGACGAATCTGAAATATGATAGTTGTTATTATAGTTGTCAGCAGTTTGACATAAAAGCGAGGCGAAGTTAGTCTCGATATTCTCATATTGTAAACATTCGCTAAAGAGTTTATAATGAACTATAATCTCAATGCAGCTGTAATGTTTTAATAACTCCACTCGAGTTATATGAGAAAGAATATCAGTATTGCATTCCTTCAATCACTGGGGTTGGAATCTGTATTGCTATTGATAACTGATGATCAGTTTGCCATATTGTTTGCGCAATGCGTTTGCACATTTTTACCCTGTGAAGTTAGTCACTTCTATCTCAATATTCGCTGGATAACTGGGTTGCAAGGTACCGGGAGGAAGGGTGTAACGGTTGTGAGGTGTCGCCGCACATACTTAATCAGCCCTTTGTGGGCGATAACCCAGGTTTATCGCTTGAACACTGCTGACTATCCTTAAGTTGTGTTCAGCCACCTTAACCTGCAAAAGAAAACATTCAACCGTTGTAATGCATAATTCGTAAGCTACAATAAGAAACTGGGATTTCTATTTTTCATTTTTTTGAAGGAATTAACCATTTATGCCTTTCTTTCTCTGTAATACTACAGTATTGGGGTTTCTGTCAAATCTAACCTATTATGATGCCAGAGAATTAAAACTTTCGCATGTTAAGTGGTGAAAGCTTGCTTGAGTGCACTGAAAATGTTTTTTTTCTTTTCAGCACGGGAGAAAAGTGCGATTGTGATGACTCCAGCAGGAAAAAAAACCGAGATTCCTGTAAAGCAGCGTGAGTGCATAAACATTGTGTTAAGTGGAGTTAAGTGAGGTCAATAAATTAGCAAGATCAACAGACATTTCTTAAAATATAAAAAAAAACCCAGAAAATATTACCTGTCGAGAGGTTGTTACTGTAACTAGAGACTTACTAGTAGTCTAATGCAAATACTGGAATCTGATTGCCTATGTACTATTTGTACCCTGCGAGCAGAACCTTCTTTCCCTCGCCCAGAGAGGGAGAGAAAAGAAGGCTCTGGTGCATTTGTGTTTGACTTTGTCAAACCCGTTTAACCGGTTTTTGATGAACGCGGCTATATTTTAAAGATTCACCAATGACTAAAATGTAGTCCACCATATAATCAAAATCGCCAGTATATTGAAGTCATATAGCCTCTAACTTTATCTTTCGCTTAGATTGTTGTAAAGGCACCTTGGGCGTCTTAGGATTATGTTCTTTCGAAATCCCCTTTTCTGGAGTTTTCGGTATCCATATCATTGTTTTCATATTGCATTTTAATTTCGCACATATGATATAAAGTTTTGCAGGAACGAGGGAGACGGTTAAAGTCTAGCTGGACTGAGTACGAGATGGTAGCTAAGCAACTACCAGCGCATGCTCAGTGGGGGTCAAACACAAACACAGCAGAGCCTTCTTTCCTTTGCCTCCCTTGGCGATAGAAAGAAGGCTCTGCTCGCAGGTATGCTACTCGATACCTTATGTCGACAGTTATCAAGTAGCGCTGAGTTAAGCAACAAGGTCGATGTCTTAGGCCAAAAACAATTATTATGCATAGCTTTAAGGAATGATTTTAAAAACTAACATCTATTCATTTCTACAAGAATATTGAATGCCAAAATACAATGCGAAACAAAAGGCAAAGTATTAAATGTCTAATAGAATCTAATGTTTCGTTGTTTACGTCACAACATCTCAAGAGAAAATTGATACAAATAACAAACATTAGATTCCAATGAAATTTTAATACTGTGCTATTGTTTTACATTCTATGCTGGGCTTTAATATTCGATTAAGTTCTATTAAAACAATTAGACTCTTCCCTCTCCATTTCTGTGAGATGGTTTATTCAGAGTACGCCATCGTTGACAATTACTTCATAGAAATTTCGTGCATGAAATGAAATTGCTAATTACTATACTTCTGTCATGCTGTCTCGTTTCTTATTGGCTGACATTTCTCGTCAGACGTTTGATATCCATCAGTTCTTCGTCATCGAATGCGAAGGTTTCATTTAGGATATACTAAAATTTTCTTGCTAAAACGTTCCCGCTTTCTTTCGTTATCTTTATAACTCTAATCTTGGATTTTTGACCTGGTCAACTTAAACGACTAGTTCTGTATTAAGAAAAATCTATTTGTGTGTGTCTCCCTTCCATTAGGGGTGAAACCGTGTTGTGCAGTGGCAGAGGTGAATGTGAATGTGGTAAATGCGTTTGTGAAAAGAGTAAGGTAAGCTGTATCAAAAATTTCTTTAGACGGTAATTTTGTTTGTTTGGTAAGAGGCTTTGTGCATGAAATGAGCTGCCTTTTTAATTTTACAAACGAGAACGAGTGATTTTAGGGCTCCTTTGCAGAGTACTCGCTCAACTTCTTCCTTGGCTTTGGCGAGTATGTGGACGGTTGGAGAGATGAATGGTATGCAACAGTATGCAAAGAGTGAAACACTTCTGCCTGTAATGTATACCCGTGTCACTGATTAATTTGCAATACGCTATAAGAAAGAAACAACTTACATAGAATATGAAACTTTTCTAATTTTTTCAAGTTATTTCCATGATAAGTTTTAAAATTAAGAAGTCTCTTGTTTCATTTCAAGTTTATGACTCAATTGGTGTTATTTCAAATATAAATGGAAGCGTCTTCTGGTAAGACCATGAAATACCTGTCCACTTCCACATCTTTCGCTTGTTAACGAAATGTAATCAGCGCCCAAATGTTGGGTCAAATTGACCAAAAGTTTACGTAGTTGATATAATTTGTTCTTCTAAATTTCTCGTCCAATTGGTAAAGGACCTGTAATTTTATCTTTTTACTTGAGTTTTAAACTGTTTTTAAAGAGTTTCCATTCTTATTTTTGTTTTTCGTAGGGGACGGTTTTTTTCCGACCACTTCAGACTGTGATAATGTAACTTTGTTAATAAATACGAAAATTTTGACTTTGCCAAACTTTTTAAGTCTAATTCACCAAAAATATTATCACTTATCTTTCCCCTATCGGTACTGGTCATGACTTGAAAATTGGGTACACAGTTTATGAGATACAGCCATTTTAATGATCGAACTCTGTATTTCGCCATTATGTTCCTTATTGGATTGGCTGATGCCCTCTTGCTGGAAGGCGGAGCAAACTCACATAAACGCACTTTAAAACGTGGAGACTTCGTACCCGGGACTTACCCTTCTGTACATTCCTAATTTTGTGGTATCGACATGGGTAACGAAGATGGCGTTTACTTAAATCATTGAAAAAGGTTTACTGGAAATCATAACGTGATCGAAAGCCGAGAGAAATAATGAAAACACGAGGGGTGTGAAGTAATGAAAACACGTGTGGTGTAAAGTAATGAAAATACTAGCGGTGTGAAGCAGGGAGAAGTACCTCGGGGGTAAGTGCTTTCCCTCATTTTCGAATCTTTCTATTTCATCTAGAGTTTCAATCGCGTAAATCGCCTTGACATTACTTCATTGATTATTTTAAAAGTAAAATATTCATTCCTGTCCTTAACGTTCAGCAAAAATGTCTGCAACATGTTTCACCAACACATGAACACCGGCTTATATGACCGATTATATAAGTTTTAACAATTTAAATTATTTTATTTTAACATCTAAATTTAACCCTAATGCTGAAAGTTTGTTGGTTATATATATTTCTTTTTTATAGTTCAAAAACGAACGTGTTGATGGCAAGTATTGCCAGTGCAGCAACCTTCGTTGCGATAAAGATGAAAACGACCAAATATGCGGAGGTAATACAAATTATTCAGGTTTTCGTATTGCTCATTCAACTGAGACCACATTTCTTAATTCCACGGATCAATGGCTAGTTAATACGGATAAGGGTCATACAATCGGTATTTTGTTTCTTGATCTGAAAAAGGCGTTCTATACAGTTGATCACAATATTCGCCTTTCTAAAATAAAGTTATATGGTATACGAGGTACTGCTCATGAGTGGTTTCAGTCGTATCTTCAAGATCGACGACAAAAAGAAAAATTAATCAAACTGTATCAACTCCTAAGAAGATTTATTGTGGAGTTCACCGAGGATCAAACCTGGTTTCCACCTCTTTTTTCATACTTCATATTAATAACCTCCCAAATTACCTTGAAACTACAAACCCAAAAACGTTCCCCGACGACAATGTTAGCTTGTTCTGTGATGGGCTGTCGTCTGAGGATATTAAGTGCTAACTTAACACTGATTTCGATAAAATTGACAAATGGCTAATTGCTAACAATTTAACCTTAAATATGAATAAAACAGAATATATGATTATAGGGAGTTGCCAACGGCTTAAGTTAATCACTGAAGATCCTAATGTAATTGCAGGAGATTAATCAAAGAGATTAACACTAAAAAAGTTCTCGGAATAGTTGCAGATGATCAGTTAAAATGGCAAGACCATATTGACAAGCAATGTAAAGTTATCTCAGAACGTATTGTCCTCTTACTAGTTTTGTAAGCTACGTTTAAAACTTTTGTTAAGTCAGAGTAGCATGAAACCATGTCTGATTATTCACCTGGCTGCGTTGGAGACATTGCAAAAAGTGTTAATATTGTACATACTGGATTTTAAAAACTAATATTTAGTGATTTGTGTATATTCTTAATTGCCATTTGAAAAACAGTGAACAACTGAAGTGTTACCGCGTGTAAATAAATTTTGATAATAACAATAATTATAATGATAATGATAATAATGATAATAGTGCATAATAGTTGACGTGGCAATCCCAGAGGACAGCAAAGTGCCGACAAGAGAATACGTCAAGGTTGAAAGATATCAGGAATTGAAGATTGAAACTGGAAAGTTGTGGAGAATAAAGAAGGTTGAGGTCATACCAGTGGTGATAGGAGCACTTGGATCAGTCAGCAAGAGAC
>JBAHVQ010221141.1:0-11079 GCA_036872915.1 Nanipora kamurai
GTAAACTCGCGACACGACGAAAAAAATTTCGAGCCCATTTTATAACTCGGTCTACCTTCGGTAGCCCGAGTAATCAGTAAGATTGAGACCTATTTATGACTCGGGTTATACATTTGCGAGTAGGGCAAAAAAACTAGAAAACTGGTTTTTCAAAAGAGGATATAAACGAAATAGAGAAGTGATAAAACAAATCGTCAATCAGATAGAACACCCCTTAGTTAGAGCTTAGTTACCGAGAGAAGATTCTGACCATGAGAGTGCAAAAGGGACTACATAAACGCGGAAGGTCTAGATGTAAAATTTGTTATGTTAAGCTGAGGAATACTATTTCTGATAGTATGGGGCGGGGGGCGCATTATATTAATTATTCCTCTGATTGTGATTACTCCGGGGTTATTTATCTCCTACTACGTGAGGATTTTTCTATTTGGTATGTAGGTAGCAGTAACAACTCACTTAGATGTTGATTGAATTAAATTGATTTTTTTTTTAACGTTAATACTCATGTATATTAAATAGGGTCGAACTTGTACAAATTGACCACTTTCACATCTCCATATTAAATGGGGTCGAACTCTCGAATTTTTTTTCTTTTTGAGATTTAAACTAAGAATCTTGGCAGTAAAGTCTCTGAAGACAAAAGGAATTCAATTTAAATGCCCAAGAAATGAGTAAACAAATGCTCTTCCGGTACCCCCATTTTAACCCCTGTTTACGCAGGCGAAGTTTTGCTGCGGTTTTTCTCATCCTGATACATGCAACCGATTGGATTAAGTCATAAAAGTGTTGAACCATTCGTGCAAAGTAATATAGTTCATACTGACCTCTATATAACTGAACTGCAGATGAACCTTTGAAAAATGTCCTCAAAAGTCCGCCATCTTCGTACGTCATAAACCCTCCTCAACCAATCGCATGCAAAATGTGTATCATAAGGTGGAAAAGGGACATGGGACCAAACTCGAGAGAAAGGCGAGTTTGGTGAGTTGACAACGTTTTGAAAGCTAAAAACATTTGTTGGTCAACCGAAAGTTTAACTAAGTTCGAACTTTTACAAGTCTCCCATAGGAAGATAATTCTGAATGTTTTTATGTAGTATAACTTGCCGGAACTCGTCGATAGACAATTGCTCCTGTCATTGAACAGTAGAATCTGAACGTGACTCTGCAGTCACCTGAAGATTCTTTCAGAAGATGAAACAGGCTGTAGTGACTTTTTGAGGTAAGTGACATAATATACATACATATACATACATACATATATATATATATACATATATATATACATATAGATATAGATATATAATATCTCAAAAACCTCCAACCTCCAAGTTTTAAAACCATATAAAACATCACGAGTAAAACTTTAAAAATCTTTATTTCGACGTTTCGGGGCACTGCCCCTTTGTCAAGAATCGCCTAAAGAAAGGGGCAGTGCCCCGAAACGTCGAAATAAAGATTTTTAAAGTTTTACTCGAAAGGTTTTATATAGATATATATATATTCTTGTTAATATTTATTTATGAGAGAGAGAGAAATCTGTTTTATCCAAATTTAATGCAGATAAGGCTGATTTTCTGAAAAAATCTCCGTGTTATGTTTTTTTTCAAAGAAAGCCAAGCTGGATATTCAGTTTGGTCAAGACAGTAGGTTAACCGCTTGATTTTAATCCCCACAATTTGTCTCCATATCCGTGATTGTATCCTGTACGAACTATCGTCATAAAGGATCTATGTATTATCCAGTTTGTCTCAGCCAAAAATTAATGAACGTGACATCTTTACCATTCGGTACATCAAATAGAAACAAAGTTTAAAAACCGAAAGTATATCTCCAATGAACACCAACATTTTTAGTTCGATTTTTGACCTAAAACCATTACTCGTTAGCGTCATTATGCCACACTCATTTCAATTGTTTGAGATTCAGGATCCATAATTTTTGCAACGTCTTGTATATTCGTCCATTCTTGGTTTACAAAACCGAAGAGCTTGAAATTCAGGCGAATTTAATTTCTAATGGTCTCTTTGATCAATCTACCTCAATAGGACTCCAATTTATGGAGAGAACATTATGCTTTATTTCAAAACGAGTATTCTGCCACAAAGGTATCATAAGACTACTACATAAATCTCATTCAGCAACACTGGTGATTGATATAATTAGTCCCATGGGTCGATATATACGGGGTCGTCGAGAAGTTTAACTCTTCGGAAGAACTTAATTTGCTTTGAACGCTGCGCTACTGTCGAATTTAATTGCTTGAAATAATTTCTTCTGAGTTAAATTTGACGATTGAACCAAAAATTAAAAAGAATGTTGTGTTGAAACACTGCGATAATAGTGTGCGAAATATTTATAAGTGAAATTAATCAAACTGGGCAGACTCCATGCTGCTTTAAAATTTGTAATATGTAAATATCTGTAAGTTTACGTATATAAAGGTGTGTCTAAAGTTACGTTTGCCAGAACTTCAGGGAAATAAACGTTTTTTGCAAAGAATTTGGTACATCTCATCAAAATGTAAGACTAACTTCTCACAACAGAAGTCTAGATCTATTTCTAACTTTAATATCTGATTTTTGAATTCAGTGCTAACAACTACCAACAAACTTTGCTAACATCTAAGTGTTGACGTTTCCTTAGAGCAAAAGCTGTTTCGTATATTCACTATAACTGTTACAGTTATGGTGTAGTGAGCACTTTTATGAAGAGGTAGTGCTATGGTACGTTCAACAGTAAACAGAGGAAGATATAGTTAACAGAAAACCCTGCATTGGTTGTACTTTATTCATCTACATGTATAAAAGAGTAACTTTCTGAATAATAAATGTAATTTTTATTTGCATATTTACAATTTCGTATTGCCAAATGTGTTGGAACGTAATACATCAGCACTGTCGCTTTGCACATGCATGGTAACAACCCTTGAATCTAACGGAACTTACCTGCAACTTAAAGCGGTACTTCATAGACTAGTGTAGTATTCAAGAACTGCTTTACACCTCCGGAAATATCGCAAGCAATATCTGTCCCACGCAGGCTTAATTACAGGGTAAGGATTGAACAAAAGGACTTGGTAAATGATCTCTTTGTTTCGGTTTTATTTGAGGTCATAAGGTGACACAAAAAAGTCCATTAAGTTGGTTGATAATATTCGTTTCCATGTAAACACAAAAGCAACAGAGGTCAACTGCCTAGATGTTATATATATCTCTCTAGAGAAAAAGCGCAGAAAACGTTTAATCTAGCGGTCTGTTCGACTTTACTAAATTTTCCCATTAGATAATGATGCTTGTTTTACAGTTCCTTTCTGCCAATTCATTGTGAAATTAGTTGTTTTTCGGTCAATAGTTCAGCTTCTGCCAAATCGCGCGTATTATTTCGTTCATCAAATTTCATAAAATTAATATGTAGTTATATTAATAAAAAGTTAAAAATACCAGTGATACCATGTGCAAAATGCATTCGTGTTGATCAAGCTCAGAATGCGCCTCTTTCTTCGCATTATTGTGTGCAAATCGTATCGCGGCAAAGGCTTAAATTTTTCCAAACCAAACTTAAATACGTGCTCCTTCGATTGCAACCTGGCACCCAGGTCTTATTCTTCACAGGAGCGAAGAAAGGCTCTGGTACGAGATGGTCCAGGTTGCTATGGCTGCTAAAAATGTTGTTTTTGTTCAAATTTTGCTTTCTCTTGCTTCACAAAATCACATTAGTGCTGGAAATGGCCTCATGGCCAAAAACGATGAGGGAAAAATGCCTTACGATCTACACCATAAAGAATTCCTTACCTTTAATGGCTATTTCATCACCGATAAGATAAAATTATGGCAAAAGATCCTAAATGATAACCACTACCTGAGTAGCCTGAAAACTGGGGACACTAGTTTCAACATTGTTAGTATTATTGCATTTACAAAGCTTAGATTTTAGCCCAATTGGACGTAATTTACGTTAGAATTATTATAAGCATTAAAAAAGTGTCGTCAAGAGGAACACGCTTTTAGAGCGTTTTACTTGACATCATCAGTGGCGTAGCCAGTCCTGCTACGCAAATATTTTTATGTTCACTGACTGTAAAAACAATCAATTTCTAAAGAAATGAATAATGATAATCATTTAAAATTTGCATAGCAGGACTAAATTGTCCGGCTGGCTACGCTACTGGACATCATCCCCGCCATGTTGCCTGTTAATGCTCCTTAACAAAGGAAGTTTGACCAACGTTTATGCTTAGGAACGTTAGTATAGGCGCTTTGCCCTATGTCACCCTAATCTCAGAAGATTGAGGGAGACTTTTTTATCCAGATTATCCACAGATTTACCCCGGCCTACCCCAAACGATTTTAGTCGGCAAAGGAGCAAGACTTCCTAGCAGGCTGTAAGATTTTAGTTTTTTTTTCTCTGAAAGCTGTTATCTTGAAGTATTTTCGTAGTGAATACCTTGCAGCACTTTGCTTGCAATGTTGCACCGTGTATCAGTAAGAGCTCATGGAGTGAATATTCTCAAGAACATTAGCGAGGACATGAAGATGAAACGTAGGATAGTTTGTAATGAATTGCAGTCGCCGGAAGTAAGTCATCTTTTATCAAAAGCCATGGCTGAAACCAACATGCGACTAACATCGAGAAACCACGAAAATTTGATGTCCGTTATTTTGGCATTGTGGAGAGCTTGTATTGTTCAATCAGTTACTTACATCTTTTTTACGCAAAGCACCCAAACCTTCATACAAATGCAAGTCAGATTTATGGGGACAAAAATTTTTGATTTACGGGCGAAGAAACAAAAGGTCAGAGATCTCAAATACCACATTTTGCCGTTAACGACAATATTTGTACTGATATGGATCAAGTCAGGTAACTATTTTCATATTGCATAATGCTCCATTAGCTTTCAATGAACTCATTGCTCCATTGTTTAAGATAAAATGAAGGGTAACATCAGATGACGCCAATAGCTATTCGCCACCACTGAAACGTGTGGAAGACTGGTGACGAGATAAGAGCGCTAGCGTTCTGGGATAGTTTGGAAGGACAGTTTCATTGTTTTTACACCATCAAGCATGAAATCTGTCCCTCCAAATAATCCCAAAAACACTTGCTCTGCTACTTGTGATCAGTATTCCCCTCACTCCGTTAAAGACCAGTTGTTTAAAACAATTTTATTAGTTTGAGTTTTTGTCGTCTAGTACATCGTATACGTTATGTGATCGTGAATATCGTTATAATTAATGTTTCCTGAGCAGCAAAAATATTTTTTCACGCATAAGCACAGGATACGGTTGTGATTTCCTTTGAGAGGACTATATCAAAAATTTTTGCCCCTCTATTGGGAGCAGAAAAAGAATTTATCTTAAACATGGAATGACCGCATAAAAACAGAAATCCCCTCCCTTAGAATTCATTCTAGTGTATTAGAATATGGCTAGTTGGTAACAGTAAACATGACTTGAAATTTGACGCTGATTCAAGGCTTCACATTTTTCAGTTATTTAAAGGTCAATTTAGGGGTTAAAAAATGTGTAGTAAAGTATTCATTAGTGAAAAGAAGTAAATAACGCATATAAGCCATGAATTCAGCCTCCTGGATAAAATTTGTTGTAGTTTATTTTTATTATCCATAGTAGGAAATGCAAATCAATTCGGCATCCAACACCAAACAATAAGATCGTGGCTGTACTATTTAATATTAAGATGGCTCTATACAGTTTCCCGAAAAGTGGAGAATGCAGATTTGAGACCTAAAAACATATGTATAAATGCTTTGGAAGAAAGAAAATTGTAATACGTAGAAATACATTCTAGGTATTCAAAAATATGATAAAATAAGGAGTCCAGGTTGTTGCTATGGAAACAGTGCCGTTCCAGAATGGCTTCCAGCTACCGTTCAATCTAATTCATTTGGCGACCCCCTTTTTTTTTCAATAAACCTTTTGTTTCGAATAATAATAATAATAGTAATTAATTGGTTAATTTCTGCAGAATTTCTGTAATTTCTGTAATAGGTAAATTCTGTAGATTTTTTTTTCAAAAAATGACGAAAATGATTTTTTTTCACTTATAAAGTCATCATCATTTCAAAATTTCGCTTTGAAAATTCGCTTTTTCGTCTTGATTTGATCGAATCTAGAGTTTTCAAGATTCTGTTATTCCGGTTATATTCAGTTTTATATTTTCTCAAATTGTCGGCTGGTTTTAGTCTTTGACAACTTATTGGTATTCGGTAGCTTTTGGCAATGGTGGAATCCCCCGACGTAGGGGCTAAGGTCCTCGGCAGAGGAGCTACAGGGTCCTGGACGATACTTCCTGAAAAATTTCATGATTTTAAGGTCAAAGCTACCAGCCCGTTATTAACAGAATATAATCGATTTGAACAACTCATGAGTCGCAAGCCGATATTTTCTTCCACTTTGACTCCCGACGAATGAACAATTTTTTTCCCGATGTGGGAGCTAGGGATCACAGACCTCCCTCGCTTGTCCATGAAGAATTTTATGAACTGAACGTTGTTTCAGATCGTGTGAGACCGAGGGTGTATTTCTTCTCGATAAAGTGTATGAGTTTTTTTAATTTCAAAATCCAAATATTTTTCCAAAGATTTTCGAATATTTTTATTGAATTTTAAGGTTTTTGATAAAAATTTTGCGATTGTTTTTCAAACGTCAAGATTTTCAAAAGAATTCTTGGATTTTCCATGTCTTTTTTTTGATTTTCCAAGATTTTTAGGGATTGAATTCCCAGGATTTTGTTGAATTTAAGACAGTTTTCCAAAAATGTTCAAGAGATTTTCAAGATTTTTAAGAGATTATTGGGATTTTCTGACTTTTGGTAGGATTTTGAGGTTTCAGAACGATTTTAACAATTTTTTTCAGATTTGTTTTTATTTTTAATGGAGATTTTTGAATTTTTTTTAAATGTAGACATCTTCTAATAATTCTAGAGTTTTTGCAGGATTTTCAGGGATTTTCTAGGAATTATAGGGATTTAGTAAAGATTTTTATGGATTGAATGTCAAGGATTTTTAGGGATTTTAGAGATCAATTTCCGAGGATTTTCAAGATTTTTAAAGATATTTTAGAGATTATCGGTTTTTTCTCTGAATTTCTGGTAAAATTTTGAGACTTTCAAAAGATTTTAAAGATTTATCTGAATTTTAAAGAGATTTTCAGGGATTTGTTAGGGATTTTGCGAAATGTAAGAGACTTTTTCGAGTGGTACGCCCCTCGATCGTGCAAGACGGTCAAAATTCTTACACTATGGCTAAGGTCATTTACATCTATAGATCGGATTTAAACCGTTGGCCACTAGATTTCGTCCTTTGACGTGCAAAATCGTCTGGCGTTAGCCAGAGTAAAATACTACAGAAAACCAAAAGAGTTGGGAAATTGCCGGAACTTAGATCTGGAAAAACTAATGTTTCGAGCGAAGGCGCTTCGTTAGTTCCACTCCAACCCTTTTGGTTTTCTACAATTACAAGTCTTTCAAAACTGTCTAAGCGGCACTCTACTTTTATAAAATGCTGCAGTTAGTACGTACAACGGTTAATAAAAACTGAACGCGACCAAATTGACAGGGTTACCGTGTAAAAACATAAACCAGACGTTGAGGGTCACAGAAAGATATGATAAATTTTGCCTGCCTGACTGGTACTACATTGCAAATCTTGGAGTTTCCACCCAGGCGACTGATGATATTTAAACGCTTTACTGACCGAAGATTTTCCCCTTGACAAGTAAAATTGTCTGGCGTTAGCCAGAGTGAAATGCTAAAGTCTCCATAGGTCGCTGAGTACCCATACGGTCGGGAAGGAGTTAAAGGTAGTGGACATTCGGCCTAGTAAAGAGCCCAAATGTTTCGCGTTCCCACTTTCTTCCTTTTTCTTGGCCGCTTCCTTTCTCTTTGTTTTTTTTTTTAGTTTCTGTCCAAATCTCCATCACTTCTTCCGAGCTTCTAAGTGTTGTAAACTTTTAATTCAGTTACTTAAAGTACAACATGGGCGAAATGATCGCGAACTGCATATATTAGTATAGATTAGCGGATTCAACACAGTTCTTTCCCACGATCTTCAGCAATATATTCACTATGTTTTTTTATTTGTGTGTCCATCTGAAAAGTGAAACAAAAATCGTAAAGCCACAGTATGAACTTACAGTTTATGATGGGAGATTTTCAAAGCATTTTGTTATTAAAATATCACGTGGTTTTGTTTATTACCTTTTTTACCTTAACCTTTGAACCTTTTCTAGACTTTCTCAGGAAAAAATAAAAAAGAGAAAGAAAAGACCCGCTTCCCTGCTTTTTTTCTGGAAATCCGGGAGAGAAATCTTTTCTTTTTTACTTCGCCGTACAACATTAAAGAAAGCAGGACAAGATACCCTTAGGAGATTTTTATTAGCTTAAAACTTCGCTCAAATTTTTCAATCAAACTTTACGATCTTGAAAGATCCTTCTGGTTTATATCATTCAGAATTTCACGCAATAGTTTTGCAGTGCTGCACTGTCTCCGAGGGTTGACGGATGTGCTGGCGTCGACGGTGACCGTACGGCACTCGGCATATTTGTTCTGCTTGTCAGGAGACCGCCATTAAATGCGTGGCGTGCTGTCAGGAGTCAAATCTCATGAATAAAATGTGAAGAAAATATTGTAGCTTATAAAAAGTAGCTGGCCATTAGTTTCAAAAAATGCCAAAGCTGGGCTAAGGCAATTTGGCCGACTTAATATTCTTATAAACAATGACACGAGCTATAGGACAAGTGCAATTTGACGAAAGTTAAAAGTTATTTCAGCATACGATTGTTCACAAAAGCTTGTTATTCGTCACGAATAACGTAATATGAAAGATTCAAGATAGTAGAGCGTAGTAAAGGTACCGTAGACGTTGTGTTATAGATGAGCAGGCGTATTTAGTATTAAATTAACACAAACAAGTTTTTGTGAACAATCGTATGCCAAAATGACTTAACTTTAGTCAAATTGCCCTTGTCCTATAGGCTGTGATCATTGCTTGGTATCCTCTGTAGTCCGACCTATCGAATGCCAGTCTGCAGAGTCGTGAATTCGTGAATATAGTGAGAAAACCCAAATGGGCTCATGCTACAATGTCATCAACTGTCAGTTAATCCACACCGGAACTGGCCAAATCGCATTTTCCTTGACGTCATTTCGAGAAAGTTTTGACGTCATTAAATTATTACATAGACGGAACAGGAATACTCGTCCTTTTGTTTGATGAAATGATCAGATATCATATTTTACCGAAAAATACCCATCAGTGTTTGTTCTAACGTCGCAAATTTAAACTTACGATAATGAGTGATTTGCAAGGTCTTATTATACAGAGGTCTTCACTATGACTGAGATATGAACTGTTTTTGTTGATTTTATACCCAATATCTACATGCGTCAAAAGTCTTAAGATATCCTGCCGCTAGACAAGAACGTTGGATTGTGACTGATACGGGTTTGCCGATTGCGTATGTAGAGGGGAACCGCATCTCGTGAAAAAAATCATTTCCTTGGCGACGGAGATGGGGTTTTTTATGACATAGATGATTGATGCTAAGTTCCCCTCGCATCCCTACAGTGCTGAATTACTTGGTGATTCAAGCCTGCATTATAACAATGCTTGGTACACCACCCGCAGATATCTAATGTTTTATTGTCAGCACCTGTATATGTCCCTAAACCTACATTCGCAGCTTTATAATTTCAATACATTACTTTTGACAAGTATCTATTTATAAAACAAAACATATACCGAATATAATCATCTTGTAAAACTCAAGATATGAGTCAAAAAAACAAGAGAGAATGTTTAAATGATAATATTTCGAATTTATTACAAATTCATCATCAGACCAAGGGACTAGAATTGAATAACAGCGATCTTTGATATTTACAATGAGGTCATCACTCAACTGTAAACTCAACACTCAACAACAAATTCCACACTCACGAGAACAGTCCTCGACCTTTCTCCCATAATTTCTCGTGTTGCATCACACTAATGATATATTTTCTCTGTTAAACCTACGTTGTTGAGGTGCAGCTGGGAATTTAATATTTTGATTGTAAATACAATAAGTATATACTCACCGTTCTGAACTCTCTATCTTGACTTTCCGCGCCCATCATTTAAATCGTGTATATTTCTAACAACTATTATTGAAGCCCGAGACCAAGAACAGATCGAAACTTTACCTTCTACGTTTTATCAGGGACTCGGGCCCGGAATCGAATTACCGCATCCTCAAGACCAGAAAATCTTTCAAGAAAATTAAGAAAGACATAATATCGTAAAATCAGCAATTCGCCACAAAATCTCACTTTACCCGAACTCCTTAATTTGTCAGTTAAAGTGCATATGCGGGAATTTCTATTTCTGTTCTAAAAAATTGGCCGCGTTGCCAGGATTTTGATGATATATCACTTTTAACAGATAAAAACATCCGCAGATATTTTACTCCAAACATTGAGATAAATAGGATTTTTGAAAACATGGCCGGGAGTCAGAGAGTGATAACGTCAAATCGGGAACGAAAGTACTTTGGATGCATATTGATTTTGAGTGCTTTTATCTAGGAAATTTTGAACTGTGTAGAAGAAAGGCCTTCACTCCAGGGTCGTCTTAACGCATGAGCCCTGATGGGCACTTGCCTGGGGGCCCCACGAGCATAGGTCCCCATGCAAATCTGTGTATGTTAAGTGACTTGTAATAAATAAATAGATACTACTACACAGTAGTGTAGATTATACTAAACTATAAATATTTCCTGCAATGTTATTGTGTTACAAATGGACATTGTGATTTGTCTCTGATTTAGTTTCCCCGGGTTAGTATCGCAGTCACCACTACCACCTCACTTGCATGTTTAATTTTATCAACCATTTACATTTTTATTCCTGTGAGTAGTTGTCGTAGGGGTCCCAGTACACTGCTTTGCCCGGGTGCCCATAATGCTGTTAAGATGGCCCTGCTTAACGCTGCATTATTTTTTAGGCCGTGGACTGAGGGGCTAAAAAGTAGGCGAAAATCGAGTTTCGTTGCACATCATCTAAAACTAATTAATTCTT
>JBAHVQ010221152.1:0-11077 GCA_036872915.1 Nanipora kamurai
TCTATCTATCTATCTATCTATCTATCTATCTATCTATCTATCTATCTGTCTGTCTGTCTGTCTATCTATCTATCTATATATATGGAAAGAAAATTTATAAGTGTCATGCGGATTGATCTAACTACTTTAAGATCCAAGATCCAACCGGGCCAGTCACAAAAAATGGAATTCTAGCACATTGGCCTTGACAGGTAATGAGTTTTCAATTAGGAAAATATAACGTGGTTTCAGGAGTACAGATTTCATTGGGTAATCTACTAGATCTGATTGGTAATCGAGAGAATGACTGGGCATGGTTACTGTGGTACTGCAGCACCTCCATTTGAGAGTTTACAACGCAAGTTCGTTTGCTTGTGTGTTCTGTTGGCAGGCTTTGAAGCTTGCCAAATAGTCTAAAATACAAACTTAATTGTCAAATCGCCCTTATTATTCATGGAAACTGAAAAAATGGTTTAGTGTGAACGAAAATCGTTTTAAATGAAATGAAAATTAACACTTAAAAATTGTCAAGCATCCTGTATTACCAATCCATTCAGATGCTCCTATCATGTAAGAGAGAACAGCAGTACTATAAAAACTATGGTAAATGATTGGCTGTAACTCAAGCACAAGATACATAGGAGAAGAAGAGTGACTAAGAGTGCACTCAAATTTATACATGGAGGAGAGCCTGGTTCATTCTAAGGTCGACGAGCATATATAGTTTCCAATGATTCAAAAGAAGTTCTCACTGATTTAATTGTTGGACACAAGAGAGGAAAACATTTCCAGACTGACATATGGCTGCCTTGTATTGTGTGGGAACTGATTTAAAACTGGCAACCTGTAACTAATTCTGCTGTGGCTACCATTGTAAAAAATGTAAACTAAAAATAAGTACTTAATAAATAATAATAAATAATAATAAATAATAAATAAATAATTAATAAAGTAAATACTTAATGTCAAGTTGAACGACCGTCCACCAGTCGTCTGAGATTTTCCAAGCTCCCACATGAACTGAGTTCGTGTTCGACATTAAGTATTTGCATTATTATTATCGCATCGTGACTTTCGCTCAGGTTGTACACATGATGAACCTGCACCCTAGCTCATCATCTGAGTCGTGGTAGCTCAATGATTAGAGCGTTACAGCTGAAAGATCTGTCATTCTCATTGACACGTTGTTACGTGTCCAATTATCACTTCGTTAGTGACGTTACTGTCAGGATACGTATTTCAACAACCAAAAAGAACGCAAAAGTGGACGAAGTTCTGCCTGTTATACCGTTTAAGCTGGGCTGAGATGACAACCATTTAACGCCGTTAGCGGTTAGAGAACGAAGAAACATGACCAGTTTCATTAAATGTGTTGGCAATATTAAAGCTTTCGGCAAACTATCTTATCATTTTTTGAGGGAAAAATATTCGTTCTCCTGGGTTGCAGTAATCATTCGGATGAAAGCGGAGGTTTTTAACTGCCAGTTTTCTCTTCAAACCGAATGTATCACATATCTCACCACGAGTGATAAGCCAAATAATTGTAAAAAGCCAACAAAATTAACCATGTTGAATTTAAAATTCATGGAAGATTTAATAAGCATAAAGTGGCCCATCTAAAGTAGGAGATTGCAAAGATCCAGAAGAGATTTCAGAACTTCCTCACTCACCCGAAATATAACTTGACTTCTTGTCTGCAGACACTTTTTCAAGTTCGCGCATTATTTGAATGCGTAGTAGCATCGTGACATTGCCCCTTTAAGGTTATATTAATGACCATTTATAATAAAGTAAATTTTTTTTAATTCATAAAAAATAGATTAAAATGCAGCAAAGATATTAAAATAGAGCAACAAATGGAGTAGACGAGAAATGTAAACGTTCCTCAAATTCGTCTCCTAAGAAAAATAATTTCTGAACCTCAGATGGGAATCGAACCCGCAACGTTCTGAAGACCGGTGAGTCTAACTAACATCGTCTAAGAATCGCATTGGAATATCTCACCGGTCATCAGAAGGTTGCGGGTTCGATTCCCGTCTAGGGCTCAGAAATCGTTTTTCTGAGAGAACGAGCTTGACGAACGTACACTAGTCGTCTGAGATTTTCCAGGCTCCCACATGAACTGAGTTCGTGTTCGACATTGAGTATCGGTTGACAATGTCGTGCATAAGGCTAAAAGGACCAGGGATCTAGTTAGAATTTAAGCGAGCAGAACGACCGTTTCAAGAGAAGGCCCTTCGTCGAAAAGAAACGTTAAGTAACATAAAATCTAGCTGGTTTTTTTACGGGGAAAAAGTCCCATGACAAAAAGATGACCAATAAGATTGAAAAGTTAATGAAAACACTGATTAGTAGATGTAAATGGTGGCTAGTCACTTACAATTTTAAAGGCCGATCAGTCAACCAAAAATAGGAGGACCCTGCAGAGGCTCGAAGGAAATGGTAATAAAATCTAAGGAAATGAAGCTAAGAAGCTGATGTTTTTGTCTGACCTTGCGAGATAAAAACGGTAACTTGAAAAGAAATGAAAGAGAAGTGTTTATTAATTCCGTTAATTCGAGCAAGTTTGAAAATGAGACAGCTCTTCTGTCTCTTGCGGCTATCATTACTCCCGGCAACTGGTGAGTTGGCACAAATGTTGATATACCAAACGAATCGTTTGTAGTATTAAAATGGTTGGTACTATTAATGATTGGTACCATTAATAGTTGGTACTATGGTACCAGTACTAGTAGCAATACATAGTACCAATACTATCGTTGATACTACGGATTTGTCAACACTATTGTTCTTTGGGCAGCGAAGATATCAACAAATCTATTGGTGAGACGTCGGCAATTAAACCGGTGTAGAGTTAACACAATATTTACTACCTTAACAATATATATACAGTTAACAATATTTTTACTACACTATATATAGTATGTAATGTTTGGAGGAGGTGCATGCGAAATGATATCAAATAACGAAGTCAGATTTGGGTCCGCAAGTTTGGGTGGTGGTATTGAGAAACGCACACGTGTAGCAGCGAGAAGCACAGCAAGAAAAGGTAACGCTGATGAGGATAATTTTGTTCAAGGACAATGTGTACTTTTATGTTACTTTACGTTTAAAATCAACCAGTGACATACACGTACAAGTCACACTCTAATTCTAGAATGCCACCCCATTGCAGTTTTCATGAATTATGTAGTTGTTCGAAAATGAAGTAAGTCTACTCATATTTCTGCCAAATTTAAGCCACGATATGTTAATAATGATGAGACTTGAATACTAAACACGAGTGCTGTGCACGTGGGAGCTCGGCGTATTTCAGATAACGTGCGAACGTTCGTCTAGCTCGTCATTTCAGAAAAGCGATTTCACAGCCCTAGACGGAATTGAACCCGTAACCTTCTGATGAACGGTGAGACACTATGACCTTTGAGCTGACAAGGCTCAGACGGTTAGCTAAGGAGCAGGTTAATCATATGTGTTGCCTAGGCTTCCTAGTTTCCTAAACATTCTTCATGAACAAATGGCAGTGTTGCTATAGGTTTTCAGACCACAGGATGCAACTTTGCAAGTAGCTAATCCTGTTCTTCACCAGGATCACCAATATGAGCAACACCTCTTTATAACGCTATTACTAACAAAAGAATCATTGCCCCCTCAGTCACTGTCACTACCACCACCACCAAAATGAACCTCATCACCATTATAATCATCATCCTTAATCCTATGTGAAGAAAAATCGACAAAACAAACTTGTTTTATAAACAAATTACAGCCACTTTCCTCCTGCATGCAAATTTACAAGAGCAAGTAACTGATCCACTTGGTCACGTCCTTCATCAGATTGGGTAGGTTTCACAAGTTTAGCCAGAGTCCATCGCAAATACAGCAGTGATCTTTCATAAAGGGGAAACATTTAAAGCAAATTGAACACTAGGCTTGACACAGAGATGGCTCAAACTATGACACAATCAGCTTAAGGAACTTATTTTAGGCAATTCTTAAAGATAGTTCCTAATTACAGTCTGCTTACTGCATGTCATAACATAAAAAATTAAGTAAAAAGAAACGTTGAGTTGTTCCATTCCTAAGCTTTTATTACAACCTAACTCTTTATTCTACTTTGTAACTATACTCAAACAAAACGTTGAACGCAATATTTGATGGCAGATTATACAAATCGAATAAACATTTTTAATGTTGCAACGTTGAAATCTTACAGTACAATCTTACCTCCATATTCAAGTATTTTTATCAGAGCGATGTAAAATCCGAATCCAAAACATGTAGTTTGTACGCTTTTCGTGGGTCATTGATATATTATTGCCAGCTGGAATTTTAATTTTGTGTAGATTACCGCTGGTTACTATTTAGGCTCAAATGTCCGCAATTTCTGGCCAAACGAGTGAGCATTGGGCATTTTCTTGGTATTCTGGATAACTTCTTGAGTTTTTCAACTGCTATTGGCCACTATCGATTACTTCGTAGAAAGTAAGCTTTACGAGACCTACCATCCGAATAATTTTTAAACTTACGTTACTTTCTCACCTATTTGGCGGCAGAATACTAATAAACGCAAAAGCAAGTAGCAGTTGTGTGACCCTATAATGATTACTAATACTTGTAGCGAAGCTGGATAAATATCCGTTTCTGAAGATGATCACTCAACATTGAAATTTTACGTTAAAAACTCTTCAAACTTGAAAGTACCGATGAAGAACACTCAAAGATTCAACGACTAAAGGGCTGTTTACATGAGCCAGGCTGACTCGTTTGATCAAGATTCTACTAACGACGTAAAATACACTCAAATTGAAATTAAAAAGCAGGATTCGTTTAGTTTACTTGCAGGAACAGCCCAAACTTATTTCAAATTATATTTTGCAAACGTACAGGGATTTTCGTGACACGAATAATCCCGACGTTAGCCCAGCTAGCCTGTCTCATATGATCAGGCCCTAAACGTTGGTAAGCAATATTAATGCCTACCTGCGTGGGAGAGAAATCACTCAGTCGACACTTTAATGGTGGAATTTTTTAAGTAAAACCGAAGTTTCTTGATTTGCCTTTACCCATATTATAAAATAGTGCTACAAAATAGACGGATAAGCTTAGTAGACAGAACTTATTGTTAACCCTATAATTTAAAATATTTTTGGTCATCTTCGAGAAGCTGCTCTTGAACGCTAGTTGTCCATGTTTTTGAATCCACAACGTTAGCACATAGAAATTTTCCTCAGGGCTTAGCCGTTACAGGTGGGCTTTTCAAAGCGTTCATTAAACTTGCTGTGTTTTTTCAGCTCAAAAAGTACTGGTTGTAAAAACCGACATTTGGTTTTAAACCAAATTGAATATAATTATCTTAAATATTTGAGGAAACTTGCTAGCTCAGAGCAGAGACATTTTGAAGGTGTTCCTTGAGCTATGATTTTTGCCCAAAGACAACGAACTTTACAAAAAATGTACTACAAATTGAGGTTCACCCATTGAACGTAACTGCAAAAGAAGCTCTCTAATTGTCCAAATGATTGATTATCCTGTTTTAATTTAAAGTCAAGTATTTTGAATTGGAGGTTTAAACTTCTGCGAAATTAACATGGAAGATATAACCTCTTATATCAACCCCAAAAATATTCAAGAATATGAAGTGAAATGAAGAAATTAAATGAGATGCGTGTGGTACCTGTGATATCATCATAGTTTGGAAGATCATAGATTTATTTTGTACCAACAAACAGAAAACTAAATAATTCTAAATCTCGGTTTTTCTTAGATCAAATGTTTGGAAAAGATTCTGGAAACAACTCCATCAGCAGAATCTTGATTTTGGTATTTTTCGATACTACTTAAAATGGGAATTTATTTCCTGAGGAAATAATTTTGCTGCCAATTTCCCCCAACCCCCAAATAGGGCACTCGAAACGAAGTTTACTTTCGTTCACTCTCCCGTCTACTCTCCAGTTTACTCTCCAGTTTGCTCTCTTCAACAGCAACCACTCGACACCATACTCAAATCTGATCAGTTCCCCATCTTGGCAAACGCTTTTCTTGATAGAGCAAAAAATCATTTCAAGGTATAAATTGGGGCTATTTCGATGTCACTAATTTGTTTTTCAGGAACTAAGTCGCAAGACTCAACTAAGTGAAGACACTTTAAGTGAAATTAATACCGCACTGGATCTGTTAAAGAAGCTGGAAAAACCTGACCCGCCTGATGTCAAAGGTACTGTAACGATCGCTACTAATATTTTAATTGTTGAATGTGTGAAACAATGAACTTTAAGCTTAATCTTTATGGTCGATCCGTACATAATTCATCAGTGTTGCAAGAATCTCAGTTGAACTAGGATTCCACAATGGCACAAATCCCACTTCACGAACAATCAATTGAATGTAAACAGTTATCAGCTGATTATCAGATTGGAAAAAAAATATTGGCATTGAGTCCATATATCATCAGTTATTCCGCATACATCAATTTATCTGCTGAGTTTATGATTTTGAATCATACCTGACACGATTGTACGTAGAAGTTTTTGGTTTTTGGTTATTATTCATCTCAGTCTGTCCAACTTTTGAGTTGTGCCGGTCGGCACACCCTACCAAGGGCTACAACCTGAGATTCATAGGGAGGTCCAGGGGCGAGGACCTCAATGTAAATGTTTAATGCTGGGGTTCTTAAAACAGGATTTCCTGCGTCTTAAGAAATGCATTGATGCACTTTGCGTTTGAACGGTAGAAAAAAGTGGAGTTTTTCAGGACCGAAAGTTGTCGTAGGAAAAGAATGATTTCCATTGAATCGTAATTATCGCCAGAATAGACTTTGTGCATTATCACAGTGGATCACGGCAGTTTAGCTTCACCAAAAAATATTGGAAGATCACGACTGCTTCCTTCGAATAGCAAGGATGGAACACTTAGTTGAATTAGTTGGGTAAATTTTGCTATTGAACTTTGAATAAGCGCTTTTATTACTTATTAGTAGTTTACTTTGTATTTATGTGAAGTTATGGATGTACAGCTGCCGTACATTTTGAAATATTTATTAGGGCGTGTAATGGCTCAGAAGGCGTTAAATTCGTCCACGAAGGTGGTTCTGCAAACTGTTTAAGATTTTACACATTTCAAAGTTAGGTAATTACAAAAATTTTATATAAAGATAAGTAAAACATAGTTGTTCACTATTCCCGAGAGTAAGTACTGCAATCGAGTCTTGTTTGACTTAAAAATAAAGTTTAGGTTAACACATTAATTCACACGTTTTGATCAAGTATTTTAAGAACAAATGATCGAATCTGAATAGTCTAGTAGAACTCATTCAAGAATAGTTTTCCCAAAGTTTCATCATGTTAAAATATACAGCGAACGTCATCAGTCAGAGTGGTAAGCTTTTTTGTTCAAAAAGAACTTTGTGTCTAGATGAATTTCATTCAAGTGTAAGTGTATCCGTTGGGAAATCAGAGTGGTAAGCTTTTTGTTTAAAAAGAACTTTGAGTCTAGATCAATTTCATTCAAATGTAGATATGTCCGTTTGGAAATCAGAGTGGTAAGCTTTATTGTCTAAAACGAACTTTGTGTTGAGATGAATTTCTTTTGTGCGTAAGTCTGTTCGTTGGATCGAATTTTACGGTAATCGATTCCAAAGCCCATTTAACCCTTTCCTGCATAGTGTTGCTGTGCAGCAACAAGTTATAACAATAGAACAATTGGAAGAACAAAGCATAAAACAATAAGAGAACAAAGAACAAAAGGGAAAAAATCATGCAGGAAAGGGTTAAAATTTGAGGTGATTTTCCATAATGGCCTATATTTTGGATGGATGACTCATAAGCTGTTCATCCATTGTAAAAAGACGCCAAGTGTTAATAAAGCACGCAGTCGACAGTACTTTTCTGAAGAAACTTCCACGATCTCTCTACACGGCGAACTTCCTGTGACATTGACTTTGACTTTTACTTGGCTTGTTTGAACAGATTTCTCACGCTGGTGAACATTTCGTAGTTTACCTTGTTTACTTGAGAGAGCTGTCAGCCTGCCAGATGAATACTGTCAGCTAACATAAATATTAAGTTCCTGTGTGAATTGGACTAAAGTTGTGATAATTCAGTAGGCCATTGAATGTATTTGTCAGTTAAGTAACCTTCGGCTTTCTCCACTTTGGGCAAAATATAGATAAAATGCCATAAGTAAACTCAGTCCAGACCGTTGAACCAGTGGTACAGTTTGAGATCCAAGTAGATATCGCTCAAATGGTTCATCGAGAGAAAGCACGAGAATTCAAACCAAAGGTTGCAAAGAGTTATTGCCGTTAACGAAAACATAGAACAGAAAACAAGAATGTAATCAGTAAAACTAATTTTCGCTCAAAATACGTTAGTGTTTGATAACCTGTGCATATTGATAAAAACGTGTAAATATTGGTGCTGGTTCAAACTTTATATTTTTAGCCAAACAAAACTCGGTTGCAGCACTATTTGTCGGAAATAGTGAATAACTATGTTTTACTTACCTTCAAAATAAAATTTATGTAATCGTCTACCTTAGAAAGATGTAAAATCTTAAACAGTTAGCATAAACACCTCCGTGGACAAATTTTATCTTTTCTGAGCCCGACATGATAAATGTTTCAATCAATCAATCAATCAATCAATCAATCAATCAAT
Organism: Nanipora kamurai; assembly: GCA_036872915.1. Classification (NCBI taxonomy): domain Eukaryota; kingdom Metazoa; phylum Cnidaria; class Anthozoa; order Scleralcyonacea; family Helioporidae; genus Nanipora; species Nanipora kamurai. The sequence goes on from JBAHVQ010221152.1 coordinate 8,637, forward strand.
CAATCAATCAATCAATCAATCAATCAATCAATCAATCACTCTTTGTTTTGACACGGTAGAATCTTCAGTATTATAAGTATTTAAAACTACTAATATAATAATCTATGTACAATCTAATCAACTCAACTATTATTAAAAAAATAAAAATGTACTGTTTTACAAGATTGTCGTGTGGAAGACTGCTAATCGTTTTTATAATAACCATAAACTGCCTGTTTAAATCTTTTAAGAGATTTAATAGCAGGGATAGATTCTGGCAAATTATTCCATAAATATGCCCCACAATAACTAAAACTTCGTTTCATATAATCTGTGTGTGGACGTGGCAAATTTAGTTTGTCATCAGAATTTCTCAGGGTATAATGCGTACTACGGTACGTGAAAAGATTACGCAAATATTCAGGAGCCTGATTGTTTAATATTTTAAACATTAGAACCGCTTTAAGCTTCTTCCAACGAGTAGAAACATTGTCCCATCGCAGATCCTTCAAGAGACTGCTCGCACTAGTATAGTAATTTGTTATAGTAATTTATTACTCTTGCAGCTCGATTCTGTAATTTCTGTATTTTATCGAGCAAAGTAAGACCTAGACCATCCCAGACTGTGGAACAATAATCAATATGTGGTTGAATTAAAACTTTGTATATTTTATTTGTATATTTTAAGGTCTTATGCGCTTAAGGGCACCAATGGCCGAAGAGATCTTTTTGTATTTCTTCTCTACATTTCAAAATGTATGGCTTCTCTACATCCATAACTTCATATAAATACAAGCAAACTACTTAGTAGTGATGAAAGCGTTTTTTCAAACTTCAAAAGCAAAATTCCCCATACAAGTTTTATCTAAATGTTCCATGTTTGCCATTCGAAGGGAGCAGCCCTCATCTTCCAGAATTTTTTTGGCGTAAATAAGCAAATGTGATGCACAGTGATAATGCATAAGGTCCATTGCAGTGAAATAGTCGTTGCGGCTTTTGCGACTTATGAAAACGTGAATCGTGGCGATCATTGCGACTCCGATGACTGAATCGAAAATATTTTGCGATTCTGCGATTTAATTGGAACCAGGCTTAAAAGAATATAGCAGATATAATTTCACGATGAACTTATAAAACTGGCAAGTTGAAGGATAAAACCTACGAAATTGTCTAGAATTTTTAAGAAAGTCTAGTTGACACCGGCGGATTGAGCACTGAAGTATGTTTCTATAAAAGTGACTCTCATTGTCCCGACCTGGAGTTCATTGGAATCCCGGACAAAATGCGTCAAATAGGATCCGTCCCGACCAACTCTGAACTGTTGGACAGTCTGTCATTTACTGCTAGTATTCATGACGTTATTTGTTGTGATCTGGTGCTTGAATCAATTATTCAAATACCGGGTAGGTTTTCTGAAGGATAAGTCATAAGGAGAGAACGGTGCTAGACAGTCTTTTAAGAACCATATCTGAATTTAATCCGCTGAATTTTTATTCACCATTCGATGAATAAAATTTATGCTTAGTTGTTCAAATATTGTTGTTCTAGCGTTAGGACTTATCTGCCGGATAGGATATATGTGCTTTGAGCAACCTACTCCAGATGTCTTAAGTTATTGACGGAGCGTTAGACGAAGTGATTGAGACCAAGATTTATCTGAAAGAATGGTTACCGTTTTTTGCAGTAGTTAGATTTATGTGTGGTCTTGTCATGATTATCTCCTTAGCAAAAGTTAAATAAGTTAAACTGACGCCATTTCTAACAAAATGTTGTCATTGTACTCTCAATGGTTTCGGAGGGTATGAAGAATATTGGCATGCTGGCGTAGGAATAACTTTATGAATACCTTTCAATTGTCAATTAAGTAATTTTTTTATGATTTTGTAACAGAGTTTCACTAATGTATTGGTGTTTCTTACTTTTTTAAGTTGAAAGTCCCTACGTAATATCCGCTAGGTGGGAGAAGATCTATCCAAGTAGTGGGCTTGAAGTTATTTATGAGTTGTATAGAGGTGGGTTGTAATTTATTGTTGTATTATGGACACAACCACTTAAAGGGGCTATGTCACGGCGCTGATTGGCTGACTCATTGCGATTGTTTAGCTGTCAAAATATATTGAAATTCGACCTAGTTGCTCGTTAAGCTGTGAAAGTCGTGAAATGTAAATGTAGCGAAGCGTCTCGAAGACAAAAGCAAATTTTTGAAGGATACAAAATCTCAGGAAATCGGACTTAAAAGAATCTTAGATATTATACAATTATAGGACGAGGTTGAGCAAAATATCGTGATTTATCAGTGGCGAGCAGATCAATTATTTGCCGATGCCGAAGGCAGAGGTTTATGGCAACTTTAGTTGTTTTTCTTGTACTAGCGGAGTCTTTTTTATCCAGTAAATCTGCCAGATCACTTTCCGACAGTTCGGCAAAGCGAGCCATTTGACATTTTAACGAGAAAACGATAT
>JBAHVQ010221163.1:0-11077 GCA_036872915.1 Nanipora kamurai
TTTTTGAGGTTAGTGACATAATATTATTTGCTCTATCTGCTTGGTATTGAGCCCTCTTTGCATTTCGTAAACCAAAATGTTCACGTATATATATATATATATATATATATATATACTCAATTGTTTGTGTCAGCGCGTTCCTTGCCTTCTATGTAACCTTTCGATTCATTAGTATAACGTCTTTTTTGTTGATCTTCATAAACACAAGCTGGTAGAGGTCTTGCATTTTCCCAGCGATATGAAACTGCCCAAAGAAATCTAAAAAGTTGAGAATTAATCTGTCACTGACGAATTTCAAAAAGCGACAGCCTTCAGTCTTCCATATTAGAATAAACTCACTTGTTTTCTGCATTTGCCGATCTTTCCTTCTGTCTATAGCATTTACCATTTTTATCACTCAGAAGAGGCCCGACATGTAGAAGCACGGTATGATGTATTAAAGGTCCGTAATCTGAATGATTGAGGATACAATCACGATTAAGACCAATAAAAGTGAATTTCCCAGTCCCTTCTAACACCTCGAAACAGCATTGGAATTCACAAGCATTAACTAACTGTTCAATGTGATAATTTCCACAAAAACACCTTTAAAAAAGGCAAACATTCTCAATCACAAGGAGCATTTATAACAAATCCGGATGTTTATGGATTCTTACCAGTTTTCTAGAGAAATTTCTCCATTTAATCGCCGCTCTAAAACAGAAGGCAAAATGCCATCTTCGTCCACTTCCTCGCCATGAGTTGTATTGTGCTCATCATTATTTTTCTTTGCCGATGGCTCGTTATTCTATGGCGCATAGCTTAGTCTGGCTACATAGTAATCTTGATTATCACTAGTATCACTATTCCAACTAATATCACTGTTATCTGACGAATTACTAGAAGAATTTTTGCTTTCAGACATTGTTTATTGTTGTATTGTACAAATTTGTATTGCGTGTTTACGGCCAAAAAATATGTACACAACCACCTACATCATCAATTCTTTTGAACTAGGGTTCAGGCCCCAGACATATTTGGAGCAAAAATACTAAAATATTTCATGTTACGTTATCCTTATGCAAAAACAAAAATCCTCATTAAAATCAGCAAAATTTTAAACTTTAAGATGACTTCTAATTGGGCATCATAAAAGATTGGTTTCATAAACACTTTAACCACTAAAGAGCAATTAATGTTCACCTTGGTTAGACTAAAGTGAAATCCAACATTACCAATGTTTGGAAACAGTTTTGGTATTTCTGCATCCTCTTGTAGCAGAATTTTCACTAGATTGGTGTTGTTCTTAGCAAGAGAGCTACGATTCCTTTTACCTTTAGCCACATCTGAAATGGATGGTGTACAAAGTGTTCCAGTCAATAGCAAATCTCAGAGCAATCATAGATTGTACTGAATTTTATATTGAGAAACCATCACGCCCATCCAGTCAATGCCAAACGCATGGCCAGCATAAGTCAGGAAACACCTTCAAACTTTTGGTCTCACTGTCTCCCATTTGCCAGTTCAATTTTGTGTCAAAATTATTTGTTGGGTCAATTAGTGACAAGGCTGTAGTAGGAAAAGTGGATTCCTCGGCTTGCTGGAAGATGGTGATATTGTCATGGCTGATAAGGGTTTTAACATACGGGATCTACTTGCCCTTCACAACGTTTACTTATTGGCCCCTCCTGTTATGAGACAGAACACTATTTCTGCCTGTGCTTCAACTTTAACTCAAAGGATTGCAAAAGTCAGAGTGCATGTGGAGAGAATGGCCTGGAAACTCAAAATGTTCAGAATTTTAAGAAGTCCCATCCCTCTAACCATAAAACCTTACACAAATTCAATCATTATTGTATGTGCAGCACTGGTTAATCTTCAACCGAGCATTGTCCAAGATTAGAGTTCATGAGGTTAAGTTACAGTATAATTAGTGTCATCATTTGACTGATCTACCCATGGTCTTTAAACTAATTTCCAAAAGATGTGTGCAAATAGTATAACACGTCCCACTGCCTTTTCGTGTTCATGCGGTACTCTTCAGCTTCTTCAGAAGTAAACCAGTTATGGGTTTTTGTTACATACATTGTGGGATTACTTTCATATTCATCCAATTCCTATTAAGAAAATTATAATAAACAGGATTATGAGAATTAACTGTACTTAGAGGTTTATAGGTTTTCTTTCATAATTTAAAAATTATTCACAATTTTCAATAGTATTCTAACATATACATTTATACTGTTTACCTGAAAAAAAATTTTAAAAATATAGTCATGTATATTCCATAGTTGTTGCTGGCAGGAGTTTGTCTTGGAACTTGTAAGTATGTTAAAGTATCGTATTTTGTTAATTCCTTGAATTAAAATTAGGTGACATGTATATGTATATGCTAACGTATATATATAAATATAGCATATATGTATATCTGTAGGTACCAGTTGGTATAGATATCCTTACTCTGCACACAGTCTACCTTCAGTAAGTGGTGTGGTAAATTGGCTTGTTTCTTTGGTACATTGTTGTCTTTGCAGAGTTTAAGGTACCTGTATAGGTGATGTGCAACCAATCCCCCGAGATTCAAAGGACAAAGATATTTTTGCTATGTTGTAATGTGCACACCACCTATTAATTACAGATAAAAAAGGTTTGTATTGACAGATTTAACTGCAACAGATTTCAATATTTATAGTAATAATAGTATATGGATTGAGGAGATTTTTTTAACATGTTGGAGCCTGGACCGAGTTTTGAACCAATCATATTGCAGTATTTTTTAAATGGAGCAATCAGATTTCACCTCCTGTGGCGAATTTTCGGGGGGTAGAAAACAAGATGGCCACCAAACCACGTGACTAGGTGATGAACCAATAACAATAAAGGATTGATTTTCCAGGGGGTATTGTGAATTTTGTTGGGTTGATTAGGGTAGTAGAGGTGGTAGCGATGAGGGATAGAGAGTGTATAATGCATTGATCAAATATAAAAGAAAACCATTTGGAGAACCATGGTAAACATGCACACCATCAACAGTTGCTGTTCTACCTGATTAACAAACCAAGTTTGGAGGAAAAGAGATGACAAAAGCGAAAAAATCAAGTGATGGCTGGTATTCCGGGATTTTTTCGTTCTAACCCTGTAGAAGTGAACACCGAGGTGCTTCGACATTTGACAAGAGAAACCTTTTGATGTGTCTGGCATCAATATTGGAATTCGTATGTTATTTTGGAAATGAAAAGTCAAGTTGAAGATCGTGTTTATTTGTATTTTAAATGCCAATATAATAAAGTAAGATCGGATCGATTGCATCAGCTTCCTCAAAAAATTATGATTACCCTGTATAACACGTTGAAAATATGTGAATCAGAAAATGAAGAAGAAAGTGATCGTGAGAGGAGGAATACATCAGGAGGAAGAATACATCAGACGTTTGGTTAAGCGACAGTGATAGTGATTAGAAAATACAATTGGGTAAAGGTTTACAATGGATGGTTTGACGTTTGATTGGGATGAATTTGTTCCCAACAACTATAGCGGTTATACCACAGATCAATTGCATGAAGAGATTAGTAAAATGGAAGATTAATACGTTAAATCAGTTTTTGAATCCTTATTGGAGGAACAAAAAACTTGTATTATTTTATAGTTATGCCAAAAGCTCGTTGGAGGAAGCGAAAATATCGAAATAAATTTAGAAAGTTTTCCCGAAAGAAGAGAAAAAATCAATTGGGTGGTAGTGGTGCACTTGGGTTGATCGAAGCAACTCAGAAAGGTTGTGTATTGACGTGAATCGTGAGAAAAACAAGAAAATTATCGAAAAAGCAGTTGATAAAATTGGTACACGGGTTAAACTTAAATTCAAGGTCAAAACGCAAATGGAGAAGAAGAAAGAGCCGTCAAAAAGGTGGTTTTATGGGTGGACTATTTGGTTCTCGTTTCGAATCTGGATTGAGAGCTGCAGGTCAATTGGGAAATATCAACAGACAGCACAGAAGGGATATGAATAGTCTATCCATCATAAAGTGAGGATTTAGCAAATGTTAAAATAAAGTCAAGACAAAGTTGTTATGGTTCAAAAGAATTGTTTATTAAAAACATTGTTTACCTTATACAAGTGTTCAGTTCTTCCAACGTTTCAGATATTCAAGTGTATAGTATTTCATATTTCCTATCACCAATCCAGATCGACAATAAAAATTATATTATCGAGCTGGAATTGGAGATATATAAACATGATTATATGAGTTTTTGTCTTCGTTTTCCATATCTTTCACGACATGCTTGTAATTGGTTAGTCTTTCTTTTCGTTTTTGTTGTTTGCGATATTCTTCTGCACGCTTTGCTTGTATTTCTTCCGTTTCTTCTATCCACTTCCGGTCTAACCATTCAGGTAAAGGACGACAATTCCATATATTGTTTTTCTCATTAGAGAAATATGGGAATAAAGTGAAAGATTTTTCAAATAAAAAAATCTATCACTTTACCCATACACCATTCACAATCATGATCAGGGTAACCAAGATCACAAAAAATACAAAATTTCATGAGCCCATCAATTCTTGTTTTCGAACGTAACAGTTTTTACAACATTTTTTAGTTATTTTATGATGACGACAACGTTTAATGGAGACAAGCTTCTCTTTTTTGTGACAAATGCAACATTCCTATAACAACAAAATATCGCCATTAATTTTCTGTAGATTTTTTTTGGTACATTTTTTCACACTGTGTAAGAACGCTTACAAGTCAATGTAGTAAATACCACAGTGTTAAAAAAAGACCTTGTTTCTTTTGTATACATTTCCATGCCAGTCTTGCTTTGTTTAATACACGTTGGACTTGATCCCTGTTGATCTTGGAGGTCTGAAAAAGTAAGTGAAAGATGAGTCACTGTGGTCTTCAAAAACTTAAAAAATAAAGTTATTGGAGATCACAATAACTTTTCTTTAACTTACAGCATTCCATCCAAGAGATAAGTATTTGAAAACGAATGAGAATGCTATGGAAGAATAGCATTCCCACCGTTTTCAAACAATAACAACATTCATTTCATTAGATCTTGTTTTCATTTCCTGGTATCACCATCCTGACGCTGTTGATTGATTGTGCGTTGACCAGCGATTTCCATCCTGTTGCTTAGTGAAATGTCATTTTAGTTGGAGAGATGAAAAAACGTAAACGAAAGTCTACGTTTCACCCCTTCAAATAAAATCACATTCTGAGACGATTCCCGTCGCCTTATTGATGAAATTGTAGCTGTTACCAAGGTCTTTACACAAGCAAACCAGTTTATAATAATCGTACATGCTGTGCCTATTATTCCAACACCTATGGAATATTTATTCTATCCTAAACAACTTTGTGGATCGAGAGCAATACATGGATGTAACTGTCAAGGAGAGGAAAGTTGATATTGGGAAATTCATCTTCGATACGACTCTCATTCCTTTCGTCATGCTATAAGTGATTGGACATTGTTACCACCAAATGTTGTTCAAGCATTGTTTTATTGGGATGAAGGATACAATGTATCTATATTGGTTGAATTGCATAAACGTGATTTTGTGAACAGTTACGATTTTTCTGGGATGAAAATAATAGATTCTCACCAAACGGAATATGCATGTAATTGGAAAGCTAAATGGGGTAAAGTAAAAGAATGTGATGAAAAACTATATAAATATAAAAGAAATGAACTTTATTTTGATACAAGATTGTTAAAGTGAAATTAGTAATAAAATTAACAAGTTTTTTTGGTAGTAGTGTATTTTAAAAACGCTACAAGAGTCGGGGAATTGAAAACATTTCCCCAATTCTTGTAATGTTTTTATCTGTACGGAAGACATTGTCCAAAGACCAATTCTACATGATTAACATCCATCGTTATGTTGTGGTACATTTTGTTGCGGGTATGCATTCCCAGATGTGCTATTTCACTAGCTTCTTTGCAACAATTCATTGCTTGATGTATATATGTTAGCATCTTGTCTACCCATTGATCAAGTACGTCATCACTGGGGGGTGTTACCTAACAATAAGTGACAGAAAATGATCTATTTACTACACATATTTAAGATGTTTGTACAGCGTAACTGATATTTTTGGTACACATGCGCAGTTTTTCAGCTAATCGGGTAGCATCATCGCAATATTTTTTTTTGCTGTATCCATTGAAACACTTCTTGATCTGTAGATGGTTCTTTTCGCTTCTAAAAGTAAGCAAAAAAAAAAAAACAGCAAGACATTCCTGGCTCACCGATTTTCTCTACTACTTTTCAAGAATGAGCTATAGTTTACCAAGATTTCTTTGTCAGTGTAATCATTGTGATTGTTCTACAAAAAGAGCCCTTTATTGGGAGATCGTATGTAAAGGAGATGCTACCTATTTTCAATATCTGAAAGACAAAGCAGAAGAAGTTTCTCATCCCAACATAAAGAGGATGTTGTATTTTGTTGCAGAAGATGATGAAATACGTAAACGTCAATCTGTTTTTGAAGAAGATTTTGGTGCAGAAAGAATTTATATCATCATCCTCTCAAAGCAATTCTATGGTGTTGAAAATGGTGTGATGTTCAAACTGAAAACAACCTATGGTTTGTGTGGGAAAATAAATGTGAAGAGAAACCCTATTGATTATTGGTTTGGAAGAATCCTGAATAAAAAATTATTCAATTTAATGTTGTGAGTGTTCTTTTGTCCCAATCACATTTGTTACTTCATCCACTTGTCTCCTTGACATCATTGCCATCTTGAATTTGTGTACTTTTATCTTGTCCACATTTCTATCATGTTACTTGTATATTTAATATACAAGCATTGTGAGAGAAAAGTAGAAAGGACAAAATTTCATCCGTTTTCTAAAAAATTTTATTTCTTTTGTGGTGGAAAATATATTTCTTTACACAGTAGACAATAATCACAACATCTATGTTTTTTCTGTTTATCACGACACCATTTACATAACTTTTTTTGAACAGCTCTCCTTAATATGTCATTATTTAAATTTAAAGCAGCTTGAGTTTGATACACGGCTTCAAGTCTTTCAGTCTACATGTAAGATGTAAAATAAAATTTATTATACCATTTAATAAAGTTTTTTCTTTGTTTAAAAAAGCTTTTGATGAACACTTAGTACATTCATTAACAATAGCAGTGACCAAATCTAAGTGCTTAACATAACATTCTTTACAAAAATAAATCTTCTCGTTATGATGACAAGGAAAAATAGCAATAATCTCTTTTTCTTCTTGACATACAGTACAGTTCTATAATAAGAAAATACCACAAACCAACCCTAAATGTCTATTGCAACACCATACCGACAAGCTGGACAATACCCTATTTTTCTAATAAAAAAAGCATGAATAAAATCACAACGCTTTTGTTCATGCTCACAGTCAATAATTTGATCAAAAATAATAAGCTTTTCACATTTTGAACACCAAACTTTCTTTATTCTGCATTCATCACAATCAAACTCAAGATTTCCATCCTAAAAAAAATCAAAAATTATTTAATTTCATCCAATATTTAGTTGAAATTCTTCTGAAACTCTTTCTGCATGTCTTAGTTGCCACGAATCACAGGTACACGGTTTAACTTGTAGTGGATGAAATAAACAACGTTCACAAAGAAAAAATTCAGTGTTACATACTTCACACACGGTTTGGAAGCGCTCTGCGACTTGTTCTACATCTCCGCACTCGTCGCATCTTCGACATTCTCCAATTGTGCCACGAGGTTTATCAACTCCTTCTGCAGTTCCAGCAGATCGAAGTACAGAGGTGGCAGACTGTTGTCTTCAGATGTTTCAGTCCTTCCTTCACAGCCTTTTGAATCATCTTGACCATGATGTCTTTCTGCTTGTGTATCTTCCCCAATTTTTTCCCTGCTTCCATCACGGTCTGCCATTGCTTTTGAGTCTTTTGATCGGTCATTTTGTCCAAGGTTTATCTGTTGAGAATTCATTCTGTATATTTAAATTAGTCCAGATGGTCTATTAAACGAATAAATTACAACTGCTTACAGGTTTAATGAGTACAGGTATTCAATTACCTCAAGCAAAATCTCTACTGACATGTCAATTAAATAAAATTCAAAAATATAGAATGTTTCATAAAAAAACAAACGTCATAGAAGACAAACAAAAAGGTGGTAAAGCTTGGGGAATACCTCGTCATAGACCTTGGTTTCTAAAGTAAAAAAAGATGCCTCTATGTCAAGCAGATGGAAAATGGGCCTGTTCAAAAAATAATAATGCTTATTGCTATTATCAAATTCATTTATCACCAACCACAGAAACACCCCTTCAAATGCTGAACAAGCTCATTGAAAAGTAAGAAAGAGTGAATTTACGTGTTGTCAAATATGGATTATTTTACATCGAAAATGATACGTTATATGCCATCTGTCACATCAGAAGAAAGATTCGACCACGGAAAGTGGTGGATATGTTCTTTGAAGATTTGGCAAATTTATCTTTTTACTTTATTATTGGAGTACATAAGATTCCATCACAATTGGGAGGAAAATGTTTGCAGGAATACGAAACAGATATATGCTATCACTACACACATTTTGATTTTTATAATGTTGACTATGATTATTATAATGACGACTATGATTTACCTTTCTAATCAAAAAGACAACTGTGTTATAAAAAAAAAATTCAACACAAATTCAATGAGGTGATAGTTGCTACATCGAGCGTTCCAACCACAAATAAAATTCATCAAATTGCAACATCCTTGTAAATTATCTTTCACACAATCCAAACAGAAGTAATATAATTCTCGATAAGATCGACAGTGATGCATTACACCTATGACTTGGATTCTATGACAGTACGAACAACAGGAAACCATTTCTAGAGAGAAAATGTTTAACTTTTTATTAATATGTGGGACATACATCTTCCAAAATATAAAGAAGAAACCTTTAAAAAGAAGATCATAGTACACCGGTTTAAAATCCCAAAACTTGTCTTGAACTTGATGTTCTTCTCAAATTTGGTGATGTGTGAACAATCGATTTAAAGACCTATATATATATTCACTTGTACACGTGAATCTTGGCCTTGACATTGAACTTGTTTATACCATTTATGGAATCGAAACTTCGATGTGCATCACGAGCTTGACTTTGAAACTTGTTTATACCGTATATGGATTAAAAAAGTTGGTATGTGTTATCAGTTACTGAATATTGGCAAAATAACTGTAAAGTAGATTAGTTTCTTGGTATGTGTAAAATGTTTTCATTGGATCAAGATAATTAGGAAATGTGTAGCACTCTTTAAAAGATTTAATCTCAACTATTATTTTTCAGTTACCGGCTGTTATTTACCCGCTGTTATTTACCCGATCACCGTGAGTGACAGTTCTTAAAAATAATCCACATTCCTCAAAAAAAAGAGATTAGGGATTAAAACCATGTCAACTGCTCCTAAAAACTTTTATTCAAAACAATAAAATATCCTTATGAAAATGCTCTACGAAAAGGTGAACAAACTAAGAGGGGAACTGTGAATAATCAAACAGGTTATTGGGTGCATAAATCTATTTGGGATGAACAGCATGTATTAGCATTTCATAAGACGAAGGGTGTGACACCCGTGTTTGAAGGTCAAGACCAATCACCTGCAGAGTTATCCAAAAGAAGAATTGTCTCAGATATATATGTAAAAATAAGACCATATGTTGACGAAAAATGGGATGTGAACCGAACGGATCATTATTTTGACTTCGCTATTGTAGTCGTCGATAAGAAATTTAAAAATCGTCATCAAGTTTCTAAAGACCAATGGTACGATGAAAACAAACAATTGATTAATAAAGCTGCAAGAATATCTGAAAAGGAATACACTTTCAGCAATTTAAATTTAATTTTATATCCAAAAGACGATTTATACATAGGATATAGTGTAACACCTCTCGAATTGTTTTATGTCACGGATGTTGATGGTGAAGATATTTATTATTATAAAGTAACTTGGACTATGCAGAAATATTTGTTAAAATTGTTTATTTGTATTTTTCATAACAAAGATATCCATATTCGTCAAAGTAAACTTTTTGATCAATAAAATCTCTGTTCACATTTTGGTAGCGTACTTGAGTTGTTATAAAACTAATTAGACCATGTTTATTTTCTTCTAACACAAGTGTTTGACCACACCCACAACTTGTTTCAAACGATCAATATTCTTTTAACTGGTACATATAGAAGGGCTGCGATCGATACATAATTTCTTCAGCAGGAACAAAAGGAGCTCCCAATTTACTAGGATATCTTTCAAAACTCATTTTCTAAAAAATACAAAAAGACTCTACAAATCTACCCCCATCCAAACACAGTGTGAAATAAAAAAACTTACTTGATATATCGGACTTGGCTGAGCGTTGTTCCGGTGATTACTGATGTTAATGGATAAGGAAAATTTAATATATAACCACCAACAAAAACATTCTTCTCGCAATGTTTTAATGTAAAGGAAACCAAAGAATCTAATCTGAATTGATAAACCATGTGGTATGTTTTTGCTCGACAGCTTCAAAATACACTATCTCCATTTTTATTCGATAAATGTATAAAAGAAGAGCTGTTTATAACAGACGTATCAAGTTTGTGAAACGGAAACGGAAAAGAAGAAATTATCAAAAAGGTGGTATACTTCCGTTATTTGGATTACCATTACTTCTCGCAGCATTCAATAAATAAAGAAATATATTATACTATGGTAAATCGTAAAAAAATAAGAATTTCCCAAGTAGGATACAGAAAAAAATTCAGACAGAGAGGTCATAGTAAAATGAAGAGGTAACAAGGGAGAGGGCGTAAGGGTCAAAGCAGAGGATTGATGGGTGGCGTAGCAGCAGGAATGGCCCTACCATTATTTCTTCAAACTGCAGGAAAAATACTGAAAATTAATGTTTAGAAAATTCTTTTAATAGACATAAATTTGTGTTCGTATCAAGTATTTTTGAATAAAGTCTTCCCTTTATCTGGACTATTTGTTTTTTAAAGCTCTGTAATACAAGAAAAAATGATTCAGAAAATAGATCTTGGGCATTCTTGGCCAATGGGATGCAAGGTTAA
>JBAHVQ010221195.1:0-11076 GCA_036872915.1 Nanipora kamurai
CAAGTTACAACAACTGCCAACAAAGTTGGACGGTGTTGGATAAAAATGTTGCGCTCGTTTGACCAAGGCTTTATACTTACTATAAAAAAATCCAAATTTGTAATTTTTCGGACTTTCCTGAAGCAAATTAAACATCAACCTTCAGTCAAATTATTTATTGGTAATAAATCTGTTATAGGAGCGTGTGGCTGGATCTACGTCGGTAGTTAAAATGCCTATCTTCTTCAAGTTAGACAAGAACATTCAAGGTCAATGGGGCCACTTATTCAAGAGAAAATAAGATGTTCATGAAATCATCCCCGAACGGGTCCTTTTTTCGAATGTTTTCGTGATTTAAATCAGTCGCAGTTAATTTAGGTAGCAAACGTTATCGTGGATAGTTTATTTTAGGTTTGTCGGTCAACTATCGATGCAGCTAGATTACCTACATGGTATGTATGATTGTTACGTACGGCTATTTTGACTTAATGGTCATGGAATGACAAGTTTAACAGCGCGGCTTAAGCCTGGTTCACGAATGCGACATAAGCATAAGGACAAGATCAGCACGAAAACAAAGAATGACTTCTCCTCTGAGACTTGCGAATAAAAAACGACAATAATTTTTCTTTGTTTTGTCTTTTGTTCGGCACTTGGCTTATGCTTGGACTATGACCTTATGCTTATGACGATCTTTATGCTACAGGCTTGACTTCATTCCTTTGTTTTGCCTTTTTTTTAGCTTATGTTAACGTGTGAACCAAGCCTTACCGCCTCTTTACAGTGATACTAGGAATGGTTATTCCCATCGGGGATAATTGGTTGTGAACCACATATATCCGCGGAATATATGTTTGTATATAATAAAACCATTCTCTGAAATTTAGCGTTATTACCATTTTATTTATATCTTTCTGTTATAGCTTTCTACCTGAATCTTGCCGTTATCTTCTCGTGAACAAGCGCCATGATGACGCTGTTAGGCAGTTAGAAACAGTGGCTCGTTGGAACAGAAAACCCATGCCTAATGTTCAGCTTGAGATACCAAAACAATTATCAAACGAAAAATCTGATGTCAGAGATTTATTTTACGACAAAAATATTTCAAAGGTCACCATTGCTAGCTGGATTACCTGGTAAGTAAATGGAAGTGTTTTTCGTAATACGAGCAAAGATATGAACAAATTTGGGCGTAGATTGCAACAGAAGTAGGAGCGAAACAAATCTGACCCTGAGTAAGCATGTTGGTTTTTGCCAAATATGAGCTCCCAACATAATTACCTCAGTTCCATCTGTAGAATATAACAAATCTCTTATTGGCTTGAGAACCAGAAAGTATCAGACAGTTTTCTTATCTATTGGTGGTTTGCAATCAATTCCTTGAGATTTAAAATACGAAGAAACGGCAACCATGTTGGTGCCACATACAATGGCAGTTAACGTAATTCTTTTGTTGAAGTTCCACCAACATAGACGCTGTGACGTCACGTGGAAACCACGTATAAGATGTATTTATTATGCACATGCTTGCTATATATAACATGTAGATTTTCTTTGATCAGATAGAATGGAGATCTTATTACCAAACATCAGGGATTTTGTTCAGAAAATAAATCGCGAAGCGAAGTATTGAGTACAGTTTTTAAAGACTGACGAGTTCATCAATATGCTTGAATAAATTGATCAATGCGTGCAAATGGTTTTATATTAACATCGTCTTGATTTTCAGTGCTTGAGCATCCAACATCGCGTGACATAACGAAGCTCACACTTAGCTAACATACCCGAATCCTAAAGATATGGACTTCTAGTATTTATATATCAATATATATATATCAATGACCACACGCGAGTACAATGATGCTTACGTGCATGTACACAGAAAGACTCACACTAACTTGGGGTTATTGTAATACTCTATCAAAGAGAATAATGTTTTTGTGTTAGGTTTTGCTGTGCTCATGTGTACTACACTGTCACGTATGGATCAATTTACCTTGGTGGAAATATGTACTTGAACTTTTTCCTGATCACCCTTGCAACTGTTCCGTCGACTTTGACATCTGTTATTTTTATGAACAAGTAAGTTAGATCAGTTGCAGTTTGTTAAAATATTTTTAAGACACTGCACACCTAGGTTATGCCGACTTACGTAAGGTTATGCAAAACATGAACTGACCTATATTTATCGGAGGTTTCCAATAAATTCCTTAAATATTAAAACGTGAACAATACGGCTGCAATGTTGGTTTAATATATAAATAATAACATTTAAGAGAAGATTTAAGTTGGGTAATTTTTGTTGGAAGTGCTTAAAAATACTAACCAGGGTTTCCAATACAAAAAGGCATCAGTCAAAAGTCTCTGCAATAGAAAAATAATGCAACTTTGCTCCAGTAAATTTCAATGTTTTTTAGATAGGAGACAGAGGACTGGGACGAGGTCTTAATTGCCTATTGCGTATACTAATTGCGAATAATGACGGGAAATTAGCGTTCGTGTTTGTCCTGGGTGTCGTTGCCCAAGCAGACAAGATTTTTAACAAACGTCTTTCGGAATATGCGAGTAAAAAGTTGAATATTTCGGAGGAAAATGAAAATCTTATGGCACTTCCAATAATGCAGAGTAAAAGTTCGTTTACACTGGTGATTTTTGATGCAACTTTTCTCATCCTGAAGCATGTGTTCCAATGGATTCACTTGTGAAAGAATTTGAACCATACAGCATTGCAGTTATGGTCCGATACTTTCGTTGGTTAGTCTATTCGATCGCATACATCAGGATAAGAAAAATCACAGCAAAATTCGCCAGTATTAACGGGCCTTGAAGGAGTAGGAAAACGCTCGCGGTGAGAAGTATTTGTCTGGAAACTAAAACACAAACCGTTAGTCGAGCCGTACATGCACAAACCAAATCGAAAGAAAGAGGTTTGGCACGGAAGACAGTCGTAGCGAATCTTAACAGTTTGGAAGATTCCTGGTTACGGGGAAGGGCTATTTTATTTGAAAAAAAATGTTTAAAAGCAAAATAAAAGATTTGAGGCCAAGGCGTCGGATATAAACGAAGATCATGGAGATGCAACAGATCTTTTTGAACAAAATGCAACAACAGTTACAAAAGTTCATATTGGCAATGCTGCAATTAAAATCAGATGAATACACTTATATTTACGGAGGATTTTTTTTCATCCTTGGTGACAAGAAAGACAAATGAAGATTGAAAACGTTCGTTTATAGTTTAACAAAAAAATTAGTCAAAATATATATAACTATATTAGATTTTGAGTTAGTAGCTATTGACCTCTAACTTATTTATTGGTTATTGGTCAACTGAGATGTCCTTTTAAGTATCTTTATATCTTATTAATGTTTTTGACTTTTCAGGTTTGTATTTACCAACAATACTTTGTCTATGTTGTAATGGTGTGGGTTAATATACATAACAAATTATTGTTAATCTCTTTAAAAATGTATAACTAGTTGTTAAATAATCCTCTAACTGATTAATTAAAGGTTATATTAAAGATTGTTTTTACTCTTGCAGTGGCTGAAATACTATTCTAAAGAAGGTGGTTCAATCTCAAAAAACCTGCTTGTAGATGATTCATACAAGCATGTCTATTTATTTATTTATTTATAGCAACGTATTTTGACAGAACGACCAGTGCAGTTAAACATCAAAAACTGTTGTCAATGAGGGACCTCTATGAAAAGTAATGTTAAGTTACAAATTATGTAGAACAGAAAAATAAATAAATAGATAGAAAAAAACAAGAGTAAAAGTAAATGCAATAAATAAAGCATAATTTAGAGTTTATAACATTAAGATGTCTAACCAATTTAAAGAACTTTTTCTTTTTTTATTGAATAACTTTCTAATACTGCAAATTAAACAGATCTTATGGGGGAAAACAGAACTTTCTTTGCTATAGTCAATAGAGCCATATTGTCGAAAATATAAATTGATTTCCTCGAAAAAAACAAGCTATATGAGTGAAATGCGTCCGGTAAACTTGCCTTTTTTGTCATGTAACCTGTTCACCTAAGCATCCGAGGTTTAAGAAATACAAGATCCCAGATCACGATAAATTATTGATGTGTAGCACGTCAGACTACATTGAAAAAGTTCTGGTTTTTAATACACACACTTATTTACAATTATTACCTTTTTTATATAGATTTTCACTCAGTGTTTACAATTCAAATTTAGCCCTGTTAGGTATGCCGGTTATTTCCTAATGAATATTAGGACAAACGACACAGATGTAAACATAATACAATTTCTGCTATGTGATCGGTTGCTATGTTTATCTATCAGCGGCGCAACCAGAATTTTGAAAGAGCTTTTGCGGGAGGAAATGTTTTTCAATTGAAGAACTGCGAAAACGCTACAAAAATGCATTTCCTAGCCAACCTGTCTCAAAAAAACACGATTTTCTTAAAAAATGTAATATTTTGTAGAAATAATAAATTTGTCCGACAGATGGAAGGAATCAATAACCCCCTCTTTGATGCACACCTGTTATAAATATTGGTCAGTTCATTAGTCAGGGGGAAAATAACTCTTTCAAACAAAGTACTTGTAAAACTAGTTAAGAAATTTTCTGCGACTTAAAAGGAAAATTAAAGTTGTTTATTTTTAACATTGCGTTAATGTCGAATGATATTTGTATATTTTAAAGTTTTATTTTGCAAGATACTTGTTTAAAGAGAGATTGCAATCTATGACCAGGGACGAACGAGCGAATGAACACATCAAACTAAATCTGGAATAGTGAAACAATAGGTTATTTACACTTGGGCGACATTTGTTTTTGTCCTAATTATAGGTTTGGACGTCGAAAAACCCTTGTTACGGGCTTGTTCATTGCAGCAATAGCATCCGTTATTTCTGTCTCCATACCAAGTGATCGGTCACATAAAGGTTAATAATTATATATTGTTGTCATATATAGGCGTTTTACAAACCGTTCTCTATATCATTAGTTAATAGCAAAAAAAACATTCCTAAAACGTTAAAACGAAGAACTGAAATATTGACGTATTGAAAAGCAAACACTAGGCAAGCTAGTAAACACTCAGCTATTGCCTCGTGTTACACTCATTTCTGGTGTGTTTTTAATTTTATCACTCAATAATCACGCGCGGCACGCTTTGTTTATATTTTCACCACATTCCACTACAGTTATTCTTACGGTATGTAAGAGTATAGTCTAACTAATCTATACTATCTTTTACCAAGTTCTCTTAGTTTCCACTGTACAGAATTTCCCTCTTGACTGGTGAGCTCTGTAAATTGATTAGATGAGGTGAAAAGAAAAATCCGCTCTTGTAGAAAATTCTGTCCAGTGAGTATTGGAAATTAGGTGGTGTTTAGAGACCGGTTCGAGCTCAGGTGGGGGTCTGACTTTAGTTCGGATGTAATTTTTTTCTTCCGTTGATTGTTTACAAGGGTCTAGCCTGTGAATCAATTCTCGTCGATCTTAACTCAAATTGGTTTTCAGACCAGCCTGAACTCTTCAAGCAAGCCTGAGTCCGGGTCATCTACCCACGTAAACCAACTCCACGTCATCGAAAAAGCCCAAATCTTAGTCAGATTAACTTTGATGCTAAATTTAACGATTAAAGATTGCCTATTCTGTGTCTGAGAGACAAACAAGAAGCACATTTTTAAAACTAATTATGACTGGTCGCCGGTTTACAAAGCGTGTCGAGAGAAAAACACCTCGTTAGTACTGCTGTACAGTTTGCTAATTAACCAAAATAATCCCCATTAGTCAAATTACGTATGAGCAACGAGCTATTGGCACAACCAGACATAGTTCGCCATTCAGACAATAAGCTCGCTGACTTTTCTGAGTCTCGGAAAATTCAACGATCTCAATGGTGCTTTTGTGATTTAAATGCTGCTGCAATGCATATACACATTTTTAACGTACAAAAAGTCACACAGTGAAGGCGAATTGGTAAGACAAAGTATAGCTGAACTCCTTGGTGACAAAGGGTTTTTCCTTTGACTAGTAAACTCGTCTAGCATTGACCAGAGTAAAATGCAAAAGTAAAGTCTACATCAGTTACTGGTAAGTGAATCTGACAAGAAGGAGTTAAGATTTTAAAAATGGCGAGAGAAATACGTTTATATTACCACAGGTTTTAAACGAGTTCTCGTTATATGTATGTTCCTATATTTTGCGCCCGCATAAATCATGAAACTCTGCATGAAAATAGACAGAGGCATAATGAGCAATATCGGCGCGCTGGGGCAAACTTACTTCTGGTGCCCCCCTTCCATTTGCTGACTTGAAAAACAATAAAAAGATACCCACAACGATATGACAATGTTCAGGAGGGTAAAACTATAATGATGCTTGCGCGTTTTTTTTCTTCGATATTTGTATAAAAGGTTACCTGGCATATTTAATAGCGATAGCTAATATCATCGTGGGTATCGCTATACCGTACCGTCCATGGTACGTAATTTTTCATTTTGGTTTGGCTGATACCATGGTATCACAGGAATGGCCGCATGTCGCCAGGTATTATAAGACATTGTACTATAATTCAACTGCTCCCACAAATTTTCCAGAAAGTGTATCAAAATATTTCATCAAGTCATCTTTTCTCTAGCTTCAAATTTGTAACCAACAAATTCTGCGAGGGTTTATGCGATATTACGTTGGGGAAACGTCATGAATTTCTAGTATTCGTGCAGACTGAATAGCTCTTTCATATAACTTATAGAATAGTTTCTTTATATAAAGTATCCTATAAACTACTACCTATTTCTGTTTTTAAAAGGATATACTGCCGGACGTATAGTAATGGCTATGCTATGCAGATACTTCATCCTCCACTCGTTTAACACCGTTTACATCTGGAGCTCCGAATTATTTCCTACTTCAGTAAGGTAGGATCATTAATGTTCTGTATTTTTTTTTCGAACTTGGAAAGATCTAACATGAGATAGGTGCATAGGCGTCAGATAGTAAAGTTTGCCAGGGTTAGCGAACCGTAAAATGATGGGCATGTGATATCCAAATTGTTTTAGTAAGCTGAGGAAAGAACAATTCTTGTTCTTACGTGTCTGAAATGATGATTGTCGGATTTTGAAAACTATCTTTCTTCATGAGGTCGAAGGCCAAGCTGCACACGTATTTAGAGATAATCTCCTGTCTATATGAAAATATATATCCTATCTTGGTATTGAAATTAGGATCTTCCTTAACTTTAAGTTCTACTGCCTCAGTCGAATTTAATCATCGAACTTAATTCCTGTACCAAACTATAAAACGTCTACAACCATAAGCAAACCAACAGTTAAAGACGGAGGGCAGTTGATAAAACAGAAAAGAAATTGATAAAACGGAAAAATAATCTTGCTTAACTTTTAAAAAAGTACACTTAAATTGAGTTGAATATTTGAGTTTAAGGACTGAATAGAATAGATAAGGACGGAATAGAGTAGATATCTATACTTATGACGAGTGAGTTTCAAACCACTCAAAGTCCGGCTGCCTCTGGCCTTTTTCTCGCGGCGAAAAGCAAGTTCGAATACAATTTTTATCAGGTAGTTAAGAAATTACATAAAAAGTAGTCAGACGACTAGTGAACGTTCGTTAAAGCTCGTGAGTTCACCATCTGAGTCGTGGTATCTCAATGGTTAGAGCGTCTCACCGATCATCACAAGGTTACGGGTTTGATTCTCGTCTAGGGCTCAGAAATCGCTTTTCTGAGATAACGAGCTTGACGAACGTTCACTAGTCGTTTGATATTTACCAAGCTCCCACATGAACCAAATTTGTTTTGAGCATTAAGTATAAAAAAATGTCTCCATTCGCATTGGTTCAGAACAGTGAAATTTCAAGATGACAAGAGTTGATCAAGTGCCGAAAAAAGGTAATTCAGTACAAATTGCTTGGGGCACAGAAACTCCCAGATGGCTAAAAAATTTTGTAACCATGCATGGAGAGTCAATCAAATACGACCCCTTAAGTATGGAAAAACGAGGAGAAGTTGCAAACGAAAACAATAGCCGCAGTTTTGAGTATATTTAGTTTTTGCTCCAAACGTCAGTTTCTGTAAATTTAAGTTCTGGCAGTTTCCCAACACTTTTGGTTATCTACAAGCCGTTCAATACTGCTGACGCTGCGCTGTACTTCTCTATCATATATATCAATAACTGTTAATAACATGGTTTCTCGTGCAATTTGGAAAACACACGCTCGTGAGTTTTTCGAAGACTTTAAATAACGCTCGTCCTTGGGACTCACGCTATTTTGATCGTTTTTGAAAAATCACTCGTGCCTTGTTTTTTTCGAATTGCACGAGAAATCATGCAATTACCAATACTAAAAACAAAAATAAATATTAAAGCGAACTCAGTTTTCATATGTACTGAGTTGCCTATATGATATAACCAAGGGATGATTCTTTGATCTGATGTCGAAAGACCAAGACAGTGTGGGAAAAGGGGTTCGATTCCTTTTAGTAAGCCCCATACGTTCACAAATGCAATTGAAATAACACAGAACACAAGGAAAAAAAAGGACGTATATTTAAAAGTCTCTTCGTCACAACCAAACTCGAACTCCGCACTTCGCTACGGTAATACCACACACTAACTCGAAAACTACGAACGTGCTAATAAATGTCAATCAATCAATTGTCGACAATAATGTTCCCAATAATAATAATCCCAAATGTTCATTCTAAATTAACCATTAATTAACGTGCTAAAATAATAACAGTTTCCGACAACAGGTTTACAAGAAGACGATAGCTGAGGTTTTTGATTTTGCTATATTTTTTTAATCCATTTATAAGCAGTTTCGATTTGAGATCAAAAAGTCATTTTGAATGTGTGACATAGCATCTCAACAAATCCATATTTATGAAGAAAATCGTCTTTAAAGCTGTAACGTTTTATGTACTAGTTATAACTTATGATAACATTTTTTTAATATCTGTTTCTTTGATAGGACAATTGGCATGGGAACATCTTCAGCTTTTGCAAGGATTGGTTCGTTTTTAGCTCTTTATGTCGTTTGGCTAGTTAGTATCTTAACTTCATGAATATTATTTTATCAAATTACTTTTCCTTTTTATGATAAAAGGTCAAATAATAATTTTTTAGAAGCAGTGTCCGATCGTAGGTTCCTAAGCTGCACGGTGGGATACCATACTATCGGATATAAACTAGGGTGGCAGAAATAAAGAACAGCCACACCAGACCCATTTTTTCAGATAAACACAAAAAATTTCATGTAAAAAATATTAAAGTTTGCTGAATGCAATTAAGTTACCCTTTTTCCCCTACTCATATTCACAGTCCCTCAATAACATGCAGCTCTTCACAAATTATTAGTCCTTGAGCCGAGCAACATATTTGTACCAAATCCGGAAGTTGCTATTGTAATCAAGGAATATTCTCGAATGGAAAGCTCCATTACACGTGGGAGAAAATTCTCAGATTTTAGAATTGCATCACTTTAGCTGTCAAACTCATTAATCCTTCAGGAACTGCGGCCTGTTAGGATCTCATGTTTTAGGACTTCTCTGAGTTCTCTCATCACCTAGCGTGTCTGCTTCAAGTCTGAAAGTTACCGAATTGACTGGTTTATCATGTGTAAGCAGAAAGTACATATATTGAGAGTTACAAAAAGATATAACTTTTGCCCGTCTGATTGATACTATATTGCGAATTTTGGGGTCTCAGTCCATGGACCATACTAAGTCATTGATCACTACAGCACAGACGTTCTGCAGAACGCATATTTATGTACTTATCAAACCATGTTTTCAGTCGGTTTTAAATTTTGCGGCAATAACCTCATTTAGTTGAAATTTGACTCGGTTTTCTTTGTTCTCAGTAGGGTTTTATATGCAATACAATCTTCAAGCAAGGGGAACGATTTGATATCTCTCCAGGGCAAAGCTGGGTTGATGAACAGAATTGAATGGCTCAGTACAAATTCACGGTTTATATTTGTATACAAACCCAAAAAACCGTGGATTTGTAACGAGCAATTCAATTCAGTTTAATTCTAATCGTGGCAATCGATTTTCCGGGCCGAAAATCTTTATTCTTCGATCAGTTTAATTCTGTATATACGCCAACTACATGAATCTCAATACAATTTATAAGCAAACACAGTATAAATTCAGACACAAAAGCCTTTGTTGAAGGCACAAGTTAATACACATTTTATATAAGTTTACACCCGGCTAAAACCTGGTTCACACATGTGACATAGGCAGAAGGACTAGATCAGCACGAAAACAAAGCATGACTTCTCCTCTGAGACTTAAGACAAAACAACAAGAATTTTTCTTTGTTTTGTCTTTTGTTCGGCACTTGGCTTATGCTTGGACTATGATCTTTTGCTTATGTTTATGACGATCCTTATGTCGCAGGCTTGACTTCATTCCTTTGTTTTGCCTTTTGTTTTGTCCTTGTGCTTGTGTTTATGCTCTCGTATGAACCAAGCCTAAGTCCTTAACACACATAAATTTAATTATAAAAGTACATTTGTACAACAGGTTTCTTATTCTGACCTCCGTCCGTTGCAGAGCTCTGCTCTCTCTCTTTACAACATTCACTTTAGTATCTCTGAATACATCTCTCTCTAAGGACTTTGAAATAGCTAGCTTGTTTTTCATATCAGGTCTTTCGTACTTCTGCAACGATTGTACATCTCGGTGCCTGGTCCTTTCCATTATGAACTTTTTGGCGATTTTTTTCAAAAGGCGTCTTGTGGTGGTTGTCGCTCTCAAGCTGTAGTTACTAAACGTCCCTCAGTTCCGGCCTCTTTGCAAAGTCTTCGAACAGTTTGTCCTAAACTGTTATGCCCAACTTGATACTTAAGCAAGAGTTCTCGTATAGGTGGTGTGCAACCAATCCCTCGAGATTTGATGGACAAAGACATTTTCGCCATGTTGGATGAAATTATAATTACAGATAAAGAAAAACCTATTCTTAAGTTCATCCAACATGGCGGCCATGACGTAACGTGCACACCACCTATACCTTTCTGTCCATAATAACTACTCCATTGCCTTTATCTGGTTTAAGTAGAATTATGTCCTTATTATTCCTTAT
>JBAHVQ010221267.1:0-11070 GCA_036872915.1 Nanipora kamurai
TTGGGTTCACAAAAACTCGGAGTAGCATTAATTTCCAACTTTTCAATTTCACCCGAGTTCAAATACACCGAAATATTCTGAATGATGTAACCTTTCATCATAGCAGATGCTGGGAGAGATTTGTTAACTTTCTCTGAAAAACAGAGACCATACTTGGATGTTTATCTGACTGAAAATTTCCAGTATTAAGAATGTGTTTTACTTGTTTTTATCAAATTTTCACAGCTTTTTTTCTTGCCTTCGGTAGATTGAATTCCCTGTATGTTAATGGTAGTCTTTCCAAGTAAATGTGGTTAAAATGAGCACTGCAACAAGACTGACATTGATAAAGCCCATAAGAATTTCAAAATTAATCGCTTCATGGCAAACTACAATATCATCATTCCTAATGATCACAGGAACATGAACATGTTCATCTGGTCTTTATAATATTCACATATAAGGCTGATGATCAATTACTACAGTGGCCAGTGATGTGCTATCCTACACATGTGCGTCTATCTTTCAAAAATCAAATGGTGTTGATGAAGTTGATATAATTTTTGATCTCCATTAGAAATTGCTAGAACATTTCTGCAAAATCACAGTAAAATATTACAATTTTGTCAACATGAGATGACATACCTCTGATGTGTGCTTAACATTAATAGTGGTATTTCGTTAAGGTGTCCTTTGCTTGGTGTTTTGTTTCTCAACCTTCTGAATTTAACTTGTTATTGTACTTGAATTTTGTGTAGTACTGGTATATACCGTTTCAAATATTCTTTTTTTAGCTTTTGTTATGACTTTTCTGATTTTATGTTTATTAAGTTAGCTGTTTACTTCCTCCACATTCCACAGTGCTCTAGGATGTGTACTGAATTTAATGATGACCACGTACCCCAAGTAATTACACTGTAGGTTATGGCCACTTGGCTTTTGAATTCTTACCTTTTTGCTACCAAGTAAATTATTTTATAATACTTTGAAAAACCCTGTTAGATACTAAAAAAAATTATTGCAACATTTTAGTACTGTACAATCAGAATTTCCTTCAAGAAATTTCAGT
Source organism: Nanipora kamurai (assembly GCA_036872915.1). Lineage (NCBI taxonomy): Eukaryota > Metazoa > Cnidaria > Anthozoa > Scleralcyonacea > Helioporidae > Nanipora > Nanipora kamurai. The sequence goes on from JBAHVQ010221267.1 coordinate 1,049, forward strand.
AAGATTGTTCTAATCTGAATGATATGTTTTAAATTGGTATTTTTACCATAGAAATACACTCAATTATAAAATTTCACCGGAATAAGTGTTGCTGGCTCGTCATTATCATGCTGGAAATAAATCTTTTACTTGGTATCTTAGAAGATGAATGTATCAGTAAGTAATAGGTGAACAATTCTTTGCTCCTGCAATTATCGTCTGTCACTAGAAGGTTGGTCCTTTTTACAGTTCTGAATGGGTTTGAGTATATTTGATTTCTTCATTTTTTCCTACAGCTTCAGTATTCTTTCACCTTCTTATTTAACATTTTTTTAATTCTGTTTCTTGTAAGGTAGAAGCCTTTATATGTTCCTCAGTATCAGAAATTTTCTAAATGCAGAAACTAAATTACATTAAATATTATTTTCTACGAGTAAAATTTCAAGTAGTGGTATTTGTGGTATTAGTCAATTTTGGGTGAACTTTAAAGGAATTTCCTATGTACTTTCAGTTGTAAATGTTGTAAAGCTTATTTGGCTGAAATGTTTTCCTTGGTTCCAAATAAAAAGGAAATACCCTCAAAAACCTTTAGAATACGTTCTGAACTCTCCTGTGTACTTGTAAAAGAAAGACACAAGTGAAATTTTTCTGTTTTGAAAGTTGTTTGAGTGACAAATGCAAATGTTTATTGATCTTTCAAATCCGTATTCCTTGGTACGGCAGACAATTTGCTAACATGTCCAAAACAACTTGTAAATAGCTCGAATCCCATTTTGTCTTTTCTAGGTTCACTGAGCTATGCGCTTCTGATCTTCAAGGAAAACTACTCTGTTGGCTAGCAATAACTCCAGCATTCAACAAGCTAGGTTGAGGATTTTAAAAAAGTGCGGGAGACCCGGAAAAAATTTTCAGATACACATTTACTGATTACAAGGGTAACTAGTCACCATTAGATTTATCGATGTTGCTTACAAAAATAATGCAGCTCTCATCCGATTACAACTTGTTGATTTAGACTAGCCAATCGCAGGACATTAAAGGGTTTAATTTTAAAAAATTGGTTAAATTATAAATTATAAATTATTGGCTTGCGAGGTTCAACTTTTTCCTTTGTTCAAAACCAAATGACCTGAAGAACGTTAAGATGAATGAACTGCAAATTTGTTTTTGTAATAAAAACAATTCGTCATCACGGATTTTTTTGTTCAAATATATATATATTTTTAGTCAACTGGGAACATATTTTCGTAAATTAAAACCTTAACAAATGCAACCCGGCGTTATTATTATGTTGTAAACAACCCTTGCCAGAGTTTACCAATTTACGAACTCCGGAAAAACCTGGTTAAACAAAACGGCGCATACATTTTAGATGGTCAATCGATTTCTAAGGAAGGCCATTCCTTGTTTTCAAGACTACTGCAGCTTCTTGGTTAATCCAAAAATAATCTTGGTCAACTTTTGTTAATGCCTCAAAAGGCGCCATTTCGTCGTCGCTCTTTTACGAAGTTTTTTGCTCCCATTTTGAATCTAATTATATTGATAATTACGAGCATGCGCAGCGGTTTTTCCCATCTGTCAGTTGTACCAGTTGGGCAAACTAGGAAGCGAAGAACTTGCGGCATAAAACATTAAACCGGTTGCTACACTAACTGTTGAAAGCCATGTGCTTTTGTTGTGGTCATTTAACATGGCTAAAGCTTTCCCTTAGTGAAATGCAATGGCTCCTCGTTTACCGAGGATTTTGGTTAATTTTTCTTAGCTGAAACAAGGGTAATTCATATGAGGCAGAAACCGCTTAAGAAGCCTTTTGAAGCGTAATTTTTAGGATGGATCTAAAACAGCGTGAAGATTTGCCAGCCTGGTCACTCATAGTTTATTCACTTGCCAAGGAATAAATTACCGTTACTAAGTTTCAAAATTACATACGCACGCGGCGATGACAAAAGAAAAAACTCATTAACTCCTTCCTGTCCATGTAGGTCCTCAGTAACCTATGGAGACCTTAGTATTTCAGTCTGGCTAACGCCAGACGACTTTACTCGTTAAGGGAAAGTCCTCGGACAGGAAAGGGTTAAACGGATTAATCGCTGGGCACGTGTTTGAAGAACAAGAAGATTTGTCACACACGGGATACATTGTTACTTGACAAAAGGAAAGAAAGTGGCGAGATCATCTTGTGAAACCACCAGGCTTGTCTTTGAGATCACCTCGTGATACTAATATTTAACTTACATTAGCAGTGCATTTGTACGGAGGGAGTTAATTTAGCAAAATTCCATCATAGTTTTCTTAAAACTATAGAGACTAAGCGAGTCTCTTATTTTTGTTGGAAGAGAATTCCATATTTTGGGACCTTGGTAGAGTACTGTGAATTCTTTAAGATTTGTACGACAAATGTTAGGGCGATAATTTCTTGCTAACCTAGTGCTATAATTATGTATTTGATTACTGCCTACATATAGATTGAAGAAAGTAGGTGATAATAATTGATTATAACAAAACATAAATCTAGCTATATGAAGTCAGGTGACTTTAAAAATATCCAGCACACCTAATTTTGAAAATAAGGGGGCAGAATGGGCACGAGAATTTGAGTTTGATATTACTCGCATTGCACGTCTTTGTAAGTAAAATGTTCTATTTATGTTAGTTACATATGTAGATGACCAGGCTATACTACAGTAAGTGATATATGGGTAAATTAAAGTATAGTATAAAGATAATTTAGTTTTAGTTGATAAATAGAACCGAAACCTGTGTATTATACAAACTAACTTAGACATTTTCTTACAAATATAACTAATGTGATTCTTCCAAGTCAGGTGTTGATCAATATACACGCCTAAAAACTTAGTAGTGATTGAGAAGTAAATTTATATGTAATTTTTTTCTTATTTGATTTAAATATAACATAATTAGTTTTTTAACATTGACTGAAAGCTTATTACATTTCATCCAAACATCAAAAGCTGTAATTCCTCATTTATTACTGACTCCAGATAGTTTGGATCAGAATGTGAGTAAAAAATGGTAGTATCGTCTGGAAAAATCAGCTACTCTGTCAATATGGAGGCATTCGAAATATCATTGATATATAAAATGAAAAAACAATGGGTCTAATATGGTTCCCTGAGGAACACCACAAATTACTTTTGTTTTGAGGAGCATGTTTATTTAAATTGGACAAATTGTTTACGGTATAGAAGCTAAACCACAAATGCCGTAATGTTCTAGTTTGCCGAACAATATTTCATGGTCTAGTATTTTAAAAGCTTTAGAAAGCTCTAGGAAAACACCAGCAGTAATCTCTTTACGATCAATAGCTGGCGTGATTTTATTAATCAGATAAGTTAAGGCTAACGAAGTTAAGTGATTCTTTCGAAAACCAAATTGACAACAATATGATTTTTTATGCCTGTCAATAAAATCTACTAGACGGTTGTACACAACTTTGTCAAAAATTTTGAAAAACGTGTTAACAGAGAAATTGGTCTATGATTTATAAAAGATTCAGGATCACCAGACTTGTAAATAGGGATAATTTTGGCAATTTTTAACTTATCAGGGAAAACTCCAGTAGAGAGCGAAAGGTTTATTAATTTCACAAGAGGTTCAGATATAAAGTCAAAAGATTTCTTAATTGTATGCATAGGGATATTATCAATACCAGGAGCCTCCCTTGATTTGAAAGCTTTGCATATGTACTGGAGTTTACTTATGTCAGTAGGCTTTAAAATTATAGGTGCATTGTTAGGTGCATTTAAAATTATAGGTGCATTTTCAGTTAGGAATGAGCGGAAGGAAGAGTCAACAGAAGGTATTCTGCTTGCAAGTAAAGGACCAATATTTGTAAAATATTTACAAAACCTTTCAGCTATTTCCATAAATAGCTGAAACACGTTCGGGCGAAACACAAGATAAGAAATAAAAAATAAAAAATATTTATCTGGTTTAAACGTATACCTGTCCTTATCGTTGATAAAAGCATAAGTGCATGCCCTGCAAACAACTACATCATGCGAAATAGTCAATGGCACTGTTGAGTCGCAAGGTTTACACTCATGATGTCTTGATAAAAATCTTTCCAAGCACATTTGGTACAACTAGCTAAGGTGTCCGTTTTGACAATATAAGCACTCTTCTGATGACAAATTCGTTTTTTCTGTATTATTTTCCTCTTCACTCTCCTCTTTGGAGTCACTTTCTGGTTATGTCTTGTTTCCTGATAATTCTTTACGAGCAAGCATGGCTAATACTCGAGCATTTTCAACAAGGCTTTGATCAATCTTCAGGGCTCCTAGGCCTCTTACAAAAACATCTAATCTAGGGGTTTCGAAGTCGTTTGCATCGTTGGGAGACAAATAGTATTCAACCAGGTCAACAATCATTCGTGTTTCTTACAGTTCTGTCCTTATAGATAATTTCTCCATATGGATTCCACGTCAAGATATTAGACGAAAGAAGCAAACTATGAAGCAGGTCAGCGGCTCTCGATTGATCGGTATCATTGTCGAAATACGATAATAGATGCTAGGTGCATTGATTACTGTCCAGGGCAGATGTTCCTTCCGTGATGGCCATGACTTCGACTAGCGTTATTGTTGCGTGCTCTCTGGTTTTTATAGTGCTTCTTCGAGTCCATTTAAAACAGGGCCGAGTAACAAGCTCAGAAAACCTTCGCCTTTCTGCACAAGAATTTGTTTCTTTCGCATAAAACTCCTTCGGGGATGCGTCAGGGTAAATATCTGGTTTTCGTAAGGCCTACGTTTTTCAAATGATTCCGGTGGCACTTGATAATTTGAAGCCCAAAAGTTACGCATACAGTTACAAAGACACCGAACTTGTTCAAAGGTGGCCGTTTTTTCCGATGAGCACGCTGTTACAATCAATGCCTTAATAATGAAAATGCTTCTTGAACGCGCATTTTAAGTTATCGTTGCATTCTTTGTGAGAGAAGGAGGAGGAGCAAGAGGAGCAGCAGGGGCAAGAGGAGCAAGAGGAGCAAGAGATGCAGGAGCAGCAAGAGGAGCGCCCGGAGGTACAAGCACTGACCTATACAAAACTGGACTAAGGGTGCGTCATCAAAATGTGTTCCCATTTTTTCTTTTCAAGATGGCGGATTTATAGGTCCTTGTGTTCATGGCAGTGACCACTTATTTTACTCAATACGTACTTCGTCACATTGGGGTTTGACAGCCTCAACTTATCAGAAGAAAGAACACTGTTTATACCACAACTCATCACAACATGAACAAACATACATTGGCCCTTTTGATACAGCTATTTAAAGTATATGAACTAGATCTAAAATTGCTTCTGTATCATTTATATTGAGACCTCGCCTGTGCAAGCCTTATTTCTTCTTGTATGACCGTCTTGGTGTTTTAAAAGTCTTCTGCTTTTGTATTTAGCAGACTAATTTGTTCTCTGTTTTTTATTGTTCGCTTGTTGCACTTGCAATCATTTTTCTCTGTGCTCAGCAGATTCATTTGTTCTCTGTTTTTTAGTATATGTACGTTGCATCTGCAATCTTTTTCTCTTTGCCCAGCAGATTCATTTGTTTTACGTTTTTTGCTATTTAGTTGCTTGGTCTGCAATCTACTTTTTCGGTGCGCAGCAGACTCACTTGCTCTCAGCTTTTTAATATTTACTTGCTTCACTTGCAATCTTTCTTATAGTTTAATTTGCTCTTAGTTTTTTTTCTAAATTGCTTAGTTTTCAGTCGCTTGGTTCTGTCCTCAGCAGATTCACTTGCTCTCTTTTTCTTTTGATATTCACGACAATTTTCTAATACTAAAATAAAAAATTCTAATAATAAATACGTTTGGCAAATTTTGCTCTGGTTTCTGGATCTTCATTTCTTAGTTTTCTTCTCTCATGTTCTAGTTTGTCAGTTCTCTTCATTTACCATTTTCATTCATGCAATTTCTTTTCTGGAAGCATTTAGCTTGAGGCTTCTGATTAACAATTGTTAAAAATTTTGATTATAATCAATAAAGGCCTCATTAACTGAGACACTTCTGATTTCAAAAGGAATGCACTCTCCCTGAGGTGAAATCAATCGGAAAAATGTAACTAAATTCTCAAGGACTTCTACAGCTAACAAAGCACATGTTCCACAAGAACTCTGCATTCCTTGCAAGTTCTTTAAGTGAGAACCAAAGATTTTATATTCATCTTATATTCAAAGATTTTATATTAACATTCATAATTTGTCTAAATAAAATAATTTTGTAAGCGCATTTTGTCAAGAAAATAAGGTCCGCTATTATACGTCATATATAATTCCCCTGTTAATGATTGTCTATAACAGTTTGAATTAATCTTTGACGGCAATATAGTCTCCTATGTAAAGGTTTTTTGTTTCCTCACGGAAGTAGCAATCGAGTAAAAATGGCAAACGGGGCCCCATATGTGTCCTGCAGAGGGATTTTTCTCAGTCCCGCTAGTCCCCGAGTCCCGTTAGATGTGCATTCTCGACTACATCACAAAAGTATGAGGGTGTCGAACGGGACTCAGGGAATTTCGAGACTGAGAAAAGTCCATCTGCGGGACACATTTTCATATTGGTGAAGTAAAAGAGTGCAATCAGTTTACATTCATGCATGCATATTTGTCATAAAGCTTACAATGTCTGTTTTGTACTAAGCAGTAAAAAAAACAATAAATGCTGTACGAATTCTACAACCTTTTTAATTTAGGCGTAACGTAAAAACTAAAACGTAACTTTTGATGATTGTAAATACAGAGAAACATTGACATGTTTTAACAATTCAGAGGAAATGCTAAGCGGAGCTTGTGTGAAGTTTGACGGTTTCGAAATAGGGATTTTTACCGAATCTCACTTATTAGCAGTTCCCCTGCGTGTAATTTGTTGTTTTTACATTCATTTGATACTATGGTAATGCAGTCAAGAACCTTACCACATTGTGGAAAATTTTATTAAATAATTTTCCAAAACGGCTACGATTCTGCATACCGTCGAAGTCTTCACATTATAGAATTGGGGTTGTACAAAGATGATGATTAATTGCATATCAAGTAAAATATTTAAATTTGCTATGTCCAGTCATGTATGATACCCTAATCAGTTTCATGCGAAAATAATACTACGCCCTAGTCAAGCCCCCCGAGCAGTTTTTACCATGACAGCACTTACAACCAACTAAATTTAAAGATAATTCCGTCAAACTCCGAGCTAAGACAGTCACAATAAATCATGTGCAGCAGCGATCAACTCTTCTGCTCTTTTCCGTTCATTCCACCTGCTAGTCATTTGTCTTGAAGTAATCTTATTACTAAGCGAGAAAATTAACTCAACCAAATAGCAAAACCAGAAACAATGGCAATGCCTTTGTTTCACTTCAAACTAATTTTATTCTTAAACAACTTTGTCGTCCGCAACGCGAATTTACCAGCCTTTCACACTTGTAGAAGAACTTTAGTGGACTTATGTGTCGACAAGTGGGGATCCGCACTTGAACAGAGGCTTGCGCTGGCACAGTGACTGCAACATGTATACGGCATCACAAAAGAACACTTTTTGGTCAAATATAAAAAAAATGTTAATGCATGTCGGTAATGTGTCAAGCACTTTTAAAGATACATATATCCAATTCCAGTTAAACTCTGTATAAACACACTGCTAATAAACCACCGAATGTAATAACACTTGGTTGAAACACAAGACATTACACAAAACGAATACAAAATTTTAACCCTTTAACGCGTAAAGTTTTTTTCTTTTGTTCTTTGTTCCCTCTTTGTATTTGTTTTGTTCTCTGGAATGTTCTTTTGTTCCTGGTGTCCATGAGATATATTCCCATGAGATATATTTGCAATGTGATATAATTTGTAATTCAAATTTTATATGAATAGAATTTTCCTAACGTATACATGCTGAAAGTGGAGAATGTTCTCCACAAAAGAAAAAACCGAAAATTTCTTCCACGACATAGTCCGATCAGCGTCATCATAAAACAATCTTAACCAATGCTGAAATAAAGAGCATGTTAAAATATTAATCAGTTTAGTTTAACACGCGGTCCTTAGCTTGTATTAGAGACATTTAGATTGCTGGTTTTTCGCTTAAACGTCAAACCGTAAACAGCAAGGAACCACATGACCACATCACAGCGGTCGCGTTTGCCGTAAATTCTACACGTTTTCGACGGCAGGAGCGATTTCTCAGGTAAGTCATTTCCCTGAAGCTTTTATTTCTCCGAGGTCAAATCATCTCGCGTATTTCAAGTTTATTATTATTGGTAGACCTGTATTCTTTAAAACGAAGCAGATAACGAAGTAATGAAGGTGAGCAAGTGTTTTATACGGTTTCTATACGCCAAACTTGACAGGCCTTTTATCCTTCGTGTATCCAACATGGCTTCCATTTCATACATTTTGTATGTTTACCTTCGCGTGTGTGTTGAATCGCAAAGACATGGCATTTAACAGCTAAAATTACCAGAATAGTTTCACACAAATTCGTACGTATCTTCTAAAATCTCAAAATATCGGTTATTTGAAAAAAAAGGCACATTTAAAAGTGAATTTCGAGCTGTCAAGTTATGTCTTTCTTTTATTTGTGTCGTCTGAAATCGCGTCTGAAAAGTTATTTAATGAACTTACAAACACCATTAAAAACTCGCAGAAACTATCTTCAAAATTAACCTTCTACACGAACTGCATTTTTGGAACCCGCACGAAAACTAAATCCAACGTCTGTGTTATACGGCAAACCTCAAACGGCTAACTGCAAACCACAGTTTGCGGTTAATGGTAAAGCTGATATACGGAAATCTAATGGTCTCTATTGCATAAAGGTAAAGCACTGAAAGGAAGTGAAAAAATTTACTGCAATTATGGTGTAGCTTCTCTACTATCAGCAAATATTCTAACGAGTTTCACTCGCGAATCATTGAACTACTAAAATGCTAAATCATTAAAGCCCTTGCATAAAAATATTGGTCGCATTCCGCTAAAAGATATGTCACATCAATGACAGACGCTTGATAAAATTTTATTTTGGAAAATCGAATTATCTATTAAGTACAATTATTACAAAATTATCATAAATTTCTAACTACATAACGACACTGAGTATATTCGTAGCCTATTTTACTACAATTATGTAACCAATGATTTCGTCTTATAATGATGTCCGTCTTATAATGATGTCCGTAAGCCAATGTGCTAATACCGTCACCCAAAATGAAGCGTTTATCATCGTATGGGCTAAGACCTATTTTGTTTAATTTAGCTGACTGAATATCATTGCATGGTTTTCACTACGAATTTGATTCATAGTAGCCATGGTTTGATCTTTTTTCAAATAAATATTGCTTGCAGCTTGCATATCGAATTTGTTGTTTAGTTACTGACTTCTTGATTCCTTGAGCCGTCTTTTTCTCTACTTGTGTGTTATTCTCTGTGTACACAATGGAATACACTTTCGGTGGAAGTCCAACAAACTCTTGAATAGGAATTCCATGTGTTTCATCTTTCATTTTTCCAAGTATTTTCTTATTCTTTGTGCTTTATAGCTGATGGTCTTTTGCATATTCAGATGTGTCAAATATAGGTTAAAGTCGTGTAGCATGTCTTTGTTTATATCGTTGGTCTTTACTTCATAACAAAGAATGTCTATGTCTGTGAAAAGTAGTTTCACTTTGGGGCCGTATTTTAGCTTCATGTATTCGTAGTGCAAATGATACATGGGTACCTTGGAGAGATTCAAAATGGTAAATCCGACGTAAATTGCACTATTTAGATGCAGCTTGGTCTTTCGCATATTCACTGCTGCCAGGTCCTCGGAAAATATGTAAAAGGAATCGAATGATAGAGAAACGGCTAGTTTGAATAACTTGGCTTTATCGTCCGCCAGCTTTACTTTTACCCTCTTCCGCAAGTTCTCCATAGCCTTACCAAACGCAGAATTTTCATCAACTTATAAAAATCTTTCTCGAAGTCGTAGGCTGCTTGCTTTCTTTTCTCTGTGTTGAAGTCAATATAGGACTTCAATTATGGACTCCGTTGAAACA
>JBAHVQ010221278.1:0-11068 GCA_036872915.1 Nanipora kamurai
TGTATGTATGTATGTATGTATGTATGTATGTATGTATGTATGTATGTATGTATGTATGTATGTGTGTATGTATGTATAATAATATATATGTATATATAGTGGAGCCTTACTTTAACTTGGTAGATGGGATCCATGATGATGGCTTCACCAGAAGTGAAGCATTATAAGTATTATAACAAAATGCATCTCTAATGCAATCATTACGTAACTGAAATATAATCCTCTTAACTTTTCATTTATCTTGATATCATAGTGGGTGGCAGGTTTGAGGTTCTGGTTGATGTCTTTTTCCGATTGATGGATTTTATACAGCATTGGATTAGGTGGTGGCACTTCAAAAATAATTCTGATCTTTTGTTTAAAGATCAGAATTAGAATCCATCAACCGGAAAAAGACATCAACTAGAAGAACAAAACCTGCCACCCACTAAGATAGCGAGATAAATGAAGAGTTAAGAGGATTATATTTCAGTTACCTGACTATTGCCTTGTGCATGAAACTCCGAGTAGTAACGAACTTATTTTACGGAAATAGTCGGTTATAAACGCTCTACCATACGGTATTGAGCACTCTCTTTCTACCAATTACACATATTTATGTTGGTTGCATGGGTATATATATATATATATATTTTATGTAACCTTGGATTAGTTGGTTGTTACTTAATCGTCTGAAACTCGTCAATCTGCGTAAAACTCCTAGAAATTTCATTACTGAATTTTACTGTATACATTTCAACACTTTATGGTATTTTAACTAACTCATGAACTCATCGGATCATTATCCCCACAAAATGGTTATTAGTCGGCACAATACCAGCAATATAAAAAGGTTTCAAATTATAGTTTTAATCGGCTTACTTTCCTTCTTCATCCTGTAACGCTGGAGCAGTCCCTGCTTTTCTAGCTTCCTCTAGTTCTTTTTCTTTCTTCCAATCTGTTCGAGTCAACTTTTGTTGCGCTGCAGAAAGCGCCATCTTAAAATTTTGTTGCCCGCGGTATAAACGGCCAGCAACGAAAGCAAGAACTCCCCCCTTTCTCCCCGTGATTTAAGACATTCAAATATGGCGAAAAATCAGTGCATCGCAATTGTCATAAGAAACTTTGTTTTTGTTTTAATTTTTTGTATTAATATCGGTTTTGTTCGTGCAAAAGAGCTTGCCAGCTCCAGTGGGTATGTAAGACGGGAACATTCGCTTTCAAAGCCGTTTCAAGGTAAGTTTTTAAAGTCAGTAATAAATTCCGAAAGCAAGAAATTAAAAGGTCGTTTTTCGCCAGATCAGGTCGTGATCAGGTCGTGATCAGGTTTGTAGCGTAGGACGCATTCATATAGATTAATTAACCTGGGGATTTGTGAGTCTTTAATAATAGGAATCCCTATTAATTATCAGGTTAGGAGATCTGTTTATGACTATTAGTTGTTTGTTATTTAAATTTTGGCATCTGATTTCAAAACAAAAAATACATACCAAGAAATAAATGCACGTGTGCAATGCATCTGGGCTAGTTTTAAGCGAATTAGCTAAAATTCGAAGGCCAAGGACCAGTGATTTAATCAACCAATGTTATTATGTTTGTGGGTTTTTGCTGCCTCTGAGATTGTCCGTTGGTTGATTTACAGTCACGCAGCGTTAGACAAATCAAAAATGTGTCCCACAACATGTATCCAGTTGAACAGGGTTTTCCATTGTGTCTCGAGGTTTCCCTTGACTACATCTCAGGAAACATTGAGACTGCTGGGAAAGCAAAACTACTTCCCTTGGAATAAGACATTAAATGTGCAGTGTCTTGACTTTGGTACTTTCATAATCAAAAATAATATGTTACTGAGAATTACAAATACACTGTAGATATGTTAAAAAAAGAATCTTTGAAATTGGTGTTAAAAGCAGTAAATAAAATCAATTTTGATACAGTACCTGGAAGTAACTTTTCAACTAATATCATACTGTGGGTGAAACAAAGTCATGAACTTTAACCTTGCTGCATGCAGATCTTTTTCCTGAAACATTTGTGTAATCATTAAACACGAAATGTTCCAGGTCTTAAGGACAAGTTCAGATTTGCACATTTCCAAGAGAAAAGTAAATAAAACCGTTCAAATAATAATTATTATTATGATAGACTGTTTCTGGTTTCAGAAATTCAAGGAGAAAGTGTCTTTTGCTCTCCCTTCCTAATTTCTTTGCAATTAAGTATGGTGTATTTTAACAAACTTGTTTTGATAGCAGTTTCATCTCCCCCGGCCCAGATAGTGTAACCTATTAAGATTTTAAGGGGTGAAGCATTTTTTAGCTAGGTTAACCATATTCATCTGTACTGTGACAATTACATTGACTGTGAGTAGCAAATTGAAACCCTCATGTTATGATTATCTTACTTTTTCAGCTGGTAGCATAGGATTGCAATTTTGGGATTTTGGAGGAAATACTGCCATAACAAACTCATACATACGACTTACATCAGACCATCAAAGCCAGCAAGGCATTCTATGGAATAATATTGTAAGTTACACACAGAAATAATTAACATGCAATGAAATAAAGGTTTTGATAGAATGAAGGAAAAACATTTCTTTGTCCTCCAAAGAGCTGATGCTTCTGATGTACTGTAGGTGAAACAATCATCAGAGTTTCATCAGTTACTGACAGTGAAGAAAAAGTGAATTTTGCCTTTGATAGCAAGACTTGTCAGGTGCTGGAATGATGTTTCAATTTAAGTGCAAAATTACGAGAGAAAAAGTACAGAAATCAGGGGCAGTGTTCCAAAATAAATCTTTGAATTTGGGGTGTTCTGAGATCCCTCTTTAATTCTGGTACCCCTCGTTCATAAAATAAGTACAACCAGGCTGATTATCACTCTCTGGTATTCCTCTGTTGTCCTTGGTGATTGCTAACTCAAATATAAATGGAGAGGCACATTGAGAATTTACTGGTTTGCCTTAGGAAAACAAACTGCAAGGCCAATATTTTTATTGGTGTTTGACATTTTTGTAAATGTAAATCATAATGTGGAAAGATGTTTCATTCATTTTTTATTGAATTTTACAAGCCCATTGAAGCTCGGGACTGGGAGATTCACCTTCATTTTGCTGTACATGGCTCTGGAGATACATTATTTGGAGATGGATTTGCTTTCTTTTATGCCAAGGATCAAATGGAATTTGGTAAACATTACATTATTTTAAAATAAATGTTAACCAACCCTATAGCTGCATTAATATTACCTTCTTTCAGAAGAGTTATTTGCATACAGGTATGGCAATTTTGTTTGGTTTTTTTAATGACCTTTCCAGAAATATTTGATATCTGACTTGATCCCAGTTAGCATGACTTGAACATGTGAATTTTTATAGAGTGTATATTGTGTATTTTTATATAAATATAATATTGTATACTATATACATGTACTGCAATTAGACTAGGTCAGAATTAGAAACAGATTCTTTTATCTTCATCTACTTCCACAGGTCCTGTCTTTGGTAGTAAAAATTTCTTTTCTGGTTTGGCTATTTTATTTGACACATACAGTAATGAAAATGGAGAACATGCAGTAAGTGCTACAGTTTCTCAATACCAGTTCACAGTATCTGTTTGGTATTATATACTTTGATAACAGGTGCCATTTTTATAAAAACTTTAAGATGAATAACTACAGTTCACATATTAAATTACAGTAGTTAAGATCTATTTATGTATACAGTAATTATTGTTTCGCTCATTGTAAATTTGACCTGTATACATAAATAGATCTTAACTACTGTAATTTAATACTCTGAAGATGTTGCAGGATGGCAACAAAATCTTAGTGAAGTTATCTTAAATATTTTGAAGTTGTGTTTTTTATTATATATTTATTATGGCGTTACACTTTAAAGTTTTAAGCCGGGCTTTAATCTTTATTCTTTGCTTACATTTTCCATCTGGAAAATTGATTGCTACAGTTCATGTAACCTGCAATTAACTGGTTAATTATGGTTGGTAAACAGCATGGTTGAATAATGTTTTGTGAAGGGTTTTCCCTAGCCTGAAAAACCAGCCACTGCCTCAGTTTACATCCCACTTTATGCACTCAAGTGAGAGGCTTGTGTTCCACGCTATGACTTCATGGGACTTTATAATTCCCTGTGGTTTGGACAAGCATGTTGGTGCACAAATATTATTAACAATGGAATATTAGAAATTTTGCTAAATATACCTGTGTTGTTTCCCTGTTGGAATCCTTTGTACAATATCTTCATCATGCAGGTCAGTCAAACATAGCAACTTGCCATTATAGCTTTTCAGGAGGGATCTCGTAAAGAAATTGTGCTGGAGAAATAGGCCCTTTTACAAAAATGCTTCTATCATAGATGATCAGCACTACTTGACGTAATAAGTCAAAGTGACTGCAAGGATAAAGTATTTCTTTTTAAATTGGTCCTGATTTTTCATGATGCACCATTTTTGTAAAAGGAGTTATTACCGGTAATAACTTGGACGGTATTATTCAGTATCGTATTGATTCGTTTGGGGAAATTGTTTCAAAAACTCAGAAGTATTCCATCCACTTTTTTTTCTCTCCCACCAGCATGAACATCCTTACATTTCTGCCATGGTGAATAATGGATCTACCAACTATGACCACGACAGAGATGGAACTCATTCACAAATGGCTGGATGCTCAGTGAGTGTAAAGCTCATAACACTCTAGGAAAGCAACAGAAACTTTGTTTATCAGTGAAACAAATTTTAAAGTAAACGGTTTGAACCTGGGAGAATTGTGACATATTTGTGGAAGTTGATCGTCCAGGTTAGTGTAATCTTGAGAAAGACTGTTGGTTGAAGTTACTGACGTTTCGACAGCCTTAGTGGCGGTCATCTTCAGAGTCAAATGCCGAGTAAATGTCAGGTTCGCCTGTATTTGTATCGTACAAATAAAGATACAAATACAGGCGAACCTGACATTTACTCTCCTTTTGACTCTGAAGATGACCGCCGCTAAGGCTGTCGAAACGTCAGTCACTTCCACCAACAGTCTTTCTCAAGACTACACTAACCTGGACCATCAACTTCCACAAACATGTCACGATTCTCCCAGGTTCAAACCATTTACTTTAAGTTAAAAAATGTGTGTTTCTTAATGCTAAACTCAAATTTGGTTCATGTGGGAGCTTCGTAACTATCAAACGACTAGTGAGCGTTCGTCAGGCTCGTTATC
The DNA here is from genome assembly GCA_036872915.1 of Nanipora kamurai. Lineage (NCBI taxonomy): Eukaryota > Metazoa > Cnidaria > Anthozoa > Scleralcyonacea > Helioporidae > Nanipora > Nanipora kamurai. Next base: position 5,200 of record JBAHVQ010221278.1, read on the forward strand.
TCAGAAAAACGATTTCTGATCCCTAGACGGGAATCGAACCCGCAAACTTCTGATGACCTCTGCGGATTCGCTTCCCGTCCCCGGTTCAGAAATCGTTTTTCTGAGATAACAAACTTGACGAAATTTCACTATTCGTCTGAATTGTGTATTGTCTCTGAGATCCAGAATGAAAAACCACTCGATCGTAAAAATGACTACCAACCGAAAATTTAGGAGCGAATTCCGTATTTTGAGATATGATGGGAAGATCTTAGTTAACAACAAAAGGCTCGTTGAGTTTGCTCGTATGAAGATCTTAGTTATTGCATATAAAAAGTCCTGTGTCTTCTGTAAATTTCATTGTTATCCACAACAACAAAAGAACTTCAAATTTGTTTCAAATAAAGACAAAACCCACATTGTTCCAATTTATATGAAAGTTAGTGATTGTGAAGAGGGCCTCCTAAGAGTTTATATATTGTTTAAAGAATGGTTTTTATACTGAGTTTACATCGCCATGGATTAACTTGACTATATTTTCGTTGATTCCGTTCAATGAAGCTTATATTCCAGAAAGGATCATCAAAGTGTATTATTTTGGTGTACATACAGTAGTCAGTTCTTCATAATTTCTGTCATCCTGACGGATACGCCTCAATACGTGATCATAAATCTGCTCGGCGAAGTAAAAATTTCTGTTACATCAAATTTATTACACGGAACATCATCACCATTATGTTCTAAAAAAACAACAATTTAACCTTGAACAATGACTCAACTGCCGATATCACAATACCACGCACACATATCACGATATTTCATTGCATCCAAATCGTAAATGACACGCGATAACAAGCATCTTCGTAATAGGTATTGCAACAATCTTTATTTTCCATCATAAGACAAGCATGTTTTATTTGAGAAGGATGCTTGATGCCACAACCATCGCAATTTTTTCCACCACATGATGAATCTCACTTCTGATCAGACTAGCAAAACAGTCATAAATCAGGTATTGGTATGCATGACATTTGCGTCGCAGCATAGGAAGGAAATGTGTCACTTGATACTTACGTACATATTTGACTTTTTCATCAAATATATGATACCTTAAATTTTTATAAATTTAATTATTTCTGTAACTTGAATGTTGTTTCTTTATACATTTAAGTTGACGCAACAAAACCGTAAAACAAACAATTTCAATATATTCTGGCAGTAGGAACGTTTAACAATAAAGAATTAACAATAATTATGTCATCTTCAACATGTAATCTCTTTGGGAATTTAAAAATAAAATTATCCGAGTTTATCACCAGTCATCGTGATATGTTGGTTTTGGTGGATGGTTTTTACTTGTTTTTGTATTTTAAAATTGTATTCCTAAATCGGTGAATAAAGACATATCGACGACAGGTAAAGATTTCTCACACTCTGCATTACCTTAACATGATTTTTCACTCGATAAAGAAAAACAACAAATAGTATAGTGTCCCTACACGTCAAAAGAACAACAGAAACAGTTCATTGGCAAACGCGGCCAAAATTCTATCGCGTAGAAGCTAGTGATAAATCAAGCATATTTTTAAAAGTTAAATGAAATGTGAAATTGCCACAAATATGCGGGTGTGGAAACATAATTGTATTGGTCTCACGGTCGACCCATTTCCATCTATCTCTGGGCACCAGTGGTGTAACATACTGATCAATGCCATCTTAGTAGAAGATTTTGGGATTGCCCCATACTGGATCGGATCAGTCACCTTTAAGAAAGCTAGTTTAACATAGTCTTCTACCAGGAATTCTTCCGCCACCTTGAAAACACATGGCATGAGCGAAGTAGGTCTTAAATCTTTCTTGGGATTCTGCACAAGGTTTGGTTTTGCTACTGGCGGCTATACATCAGCTATCTTCCAAACGTGGGCAAACGTTGTTCACGATACAAAGCGTTAAGGATATGTATAGAGGGAAAGGCCACCAAATACAAGTATTCTTTCAGAAGTAGGTACTTCGTCGGGCCCAGAGGTTTTACCGGGATTAAGTTTCACTAATACCTCTTGCACTCCGTATCTCGATTACATTTAAAAACTCAAGCGACTCCTCTCCTGAAAGCAGCGCTAGTGGGGCTGCTAATGTGTACTCTGCTAGAGACTCCAGAAAAGCTTCATTAACCTCACTCCACCATCTCTTTGGATTTTCTCCATTCAAATCGTGTATCTTCGATTCATTGTATTTGGCTCTGGATAACTTTCCTCCTCGGTTGACTAAGTTTCTGTAATACTTAAACGTAGCAGAATCTGTTATCTATTTATGTTGAACGTCTTTTGTCTTTCAGGATAAGCGACTATAAAATTTGCGTCATTAATGGACCATCAGCTGTACCGACCCAAATCCGTTTTTCTGGCATAAGAGGTCAAGACCAGTACGCACTACTCCATGAAGAACTTTCCACATTTCCTCGCAGCAGTTCAGAGGGACAAACAAAAGCGACCAGTTTACGAGGCTTAAATGTCTTCCCATTTTGTTCCTACAACTCGTCCGTTGATATTGCCTTGTTATCAATGGACGATTCGTAAGGACGAAATGGGAAGATCTGACAGAGAAATCTGTATGGGAAAGATCAGTTAGTACAAAGTTGGTCACAATTAAGAATTTGACAATACTTACTTCTGTTCAGGTCCAGTTGTAGTATCTGTGTACCAGCTGTAAACCTGATTTTTGGAGAATATGAAAGAGCGTGGTGATCGACTGGAAAGTGATCATGTGATTGACTAGAGACGAATGCTCATGCTTCTCATACAGGTCCGCAATGACTAAGGTGATTCTAGAGGATTGCAGCGATCGCAGCGATCAAATGGACACCGGGCTCTGAGGTACTTGAGGTGGAAGGAAATTAAAGTTGGAAATGATTTTAAAAAACTCTTTTTTGGACACTTCGTCGGGCATTCGAGCAAATTAAATATCGAGAAAAAAAGTTAAAGATGTCTAAGGAAAGCCTACAATTTCGACAGTTTAATGTGCATATTAATTTTCCTCATCTCCTATGATTAGGTTGCTACTAAATGCATACAGAGTCCTGCAGAATAGGCAGAAATCTCCCAAGGCCATAGCTTACTAAACGCTTTAAATTCTTGTCTAATCAAGATGCGAAGAGCCTGGAAGAATGGGACTTATCAGAGTCTCCTACATAAGTCGTTCGCTACTTAAGATTTTTACAAAGAACTCAACATGCACATTCTATTTTTATAATTTACCCGACTGTTATGTATGCACATGCAATTTCGAAGGTCTGTGGATATCGTTCTAAACAAAGTGACGTTAACGAGGTAGTTCGTAGACAGTAATGTAATACCGACAAAGCAATTTCTTAAATGAATGACAATAGCCATGCATTCTTTCCGGAAACTCTCCGAGCACTCGTCTCTTTCATTGTGGTTGTCTCGTTGAATTAGAAGATGACATTACCCTTTCTCTTTTGTAAATTTACCTGTCAATATTAAGCTACAATATAGTACAAAAGTTTTATGGCAGAAGTTGAATGAAAGCATTGGTTTTAACGAAACTTTTTCAACTGCGTGGGCTTCGTGTTACGCTCATTGAACTCTTGGAATGGTACGCTTACTTAACTCCCTAAAGCAGTCTGTCTCTTACTTTATCTTGCTTGCACTCTCACGCAATTTGTTTGCAAACTTTACAAGGAGTGTGGCTGTAGAGAGAGAGAATTATTACTAACAATGATTAATTTTGACTCAAAAATTCTAAACGATTGCAATAAATTTTAAAAATAAGCAAACTATCGCGATCGCGTATACGAGATGCTCTGCCTACCTTGCTTAATTAGCCAATCGGGTTAAGCGTGACGTCAGCCCCACGTGTGGGAAGAAACTTTCCCATTAAATTGAGTCAGACTGACAACTAACGTTTGTTGGAGATCTTCCAGATCAGAATCCAAGATCTTTACAATACCTGGTTTGTTTCCACCTTGACCATCAGGTAAATTTTTAGTATTACGGGGTTTATTTAAAGTAAATTCAGTTAAATGTTAGACCTTTTAAGAATTGGAGTTTAAAATATCTACTTTGAATGATTTCATGGTATGCTCAACCTCGAATGTGTTTCAGTAAAACCTAGTATTGTGGTTGATATAGATTGATTAAATGTCTGAAACTGAGATAAACGATCTGTTTACAAGGAAGCAGGGTATTTCTGCTGCTAATCTGTGTTACCACAGAACCAGCGTTACATCAGTTCAAAATGACTCATCCCGACTACCTTGGTAACTCGAGTCTACCACTGTTTATATCTGTTCGAAAGCTACGGTTACTCTGACACTACACAGCTACTTGCGTAGTCAATTTTTCAGTTGCTTGCAAGCCATTTGTGACAGATGGCTACCGAAACGGACACGTACAATGTCAAAATGCTGAAGTGAAGACTAGTTCTATACTTTTGTCAAATAAATTTCTTCTGAATTGGTTGGTTTGCCAAATCGTTTATGCAATCAAATAAACATTCCTCAGCTGTATTCATGTAAGAGAAAAGATCGTATTTTGAAACGGCGTTAAACTTTGAAAGTTGCTTGTATCGCCGAACCATTAATTGGTGATACAAGAGCACTTCGTAACGAAAGAAATCATACGGTGGTGTAACGTTGTGTGCGATAAAGCAGTCCCGTGCTGTTTACTATGTTTCGCAAGCAGTCGTAATTGCCTGGCAAACAGTCTGTAGGCCCATTTCAAACATTAGATTGTTCAAGAGCGGAAATGAATACTAATGACTTGAACCTAAACAAAAGATTTTTTTTCTTGTTCATTTGACTTAACCCATGAAAATTTCAGCTGTTTTGACCAGGTACCCGATCGGTGGTCACTAGCGTTAACTAATTTCCAGTTTTTTTATTCTCACGGACAACCTACCAATTTGCCAACTTTATTGACCGCAAAAATGTCCATGATGATGATTTTTGCAAAAACAAGATATAAAAAGTTTTCACATATTCTCCTGTAGGAGATTTAATTCCATTAAACATAGGAACTTCCGTTGATTAGTTGCCCTGCTGAATATGGGAACTTTAATGTTGGCTCCAATATGGTTCCTTTGAAGATTCTCTACAATCATACAACCATTTTAATCAGGAGCGTCTAAATATTATAAGGGTATAAGATAAGTACCGAGAACGAAGGTGTTAAGCAAGACTTAAACTTTCTTTTTTGAAATAATATTTCAATAGCATTAATCCATTACGAATATTTGCGTTTTCGAGTTCTGTTGATCTATATGGAACGATGACAAGCAAACAGGAACGCTACGGGGACGTTCATTAACTGCGTAAGCTTATTGATGATGAAACAAAATTCCGAAGCGAACGACATGATGTTCAGTAGAGTTTAGTTATTGTATGGAGATAATGTTTGGGTTGTAAAATGACAATTACTTATTTCCCGTGTGTCAACAGGTCATCAGTAGTTAATTCTTTGTATATTTGCATGGCGAAATAAATAATCCTACAACTATCTGTGGTATACACCATGTAAATTTATAGACAGCTACATATGCTTTTGTCCCGTTAACTCAGGACTTCATCAGATCATTAAACTTTGCGTTGCCTCAACCCACGTTAACGATTAAAGCAACGAAAAACTCGTTCAATCAATTTTTTTTTATAATTCAAATTGTAAGTAACAAAAAATGCATGCGAAAGGCAATTCTCTGTCAGTTGTGTGAAAAGAGGCAACAAGAGGAATTTGAGAAAAAAGCTCACGCCACCGCAACACTTAAATCAGGTTTGTGGAGGCGATGTATAAAACAAAACTTATTCCGAATATAATCATCTTGTAAAACTCAAGATATGAGCCAAAAAACAAGAGAGAATGTTTAAATGGTAATATTT
>JBAHVQ010221300.1:0-11067 GCA_036872915.1 Nanipora kamurai
AAAACGCCCATTGAATATTAATGAGTATTTTAAGCTATTCAAAACACTCGTAAATCGTGTTTTATCAGATATAAAACACTCCTACTCGTGTTTTAAATATCACATAAAACACAATTCAAAGTATGGTTGAAAACGTTTGTATGTGAAATAAAATGTTATTTATTTGAAAAGAATGAGTGGTTATTCTACATTTATCTTTTTGTCACGCCACTTTTCATATATATATATATATATATATATATACATATACATATATATCTATATGTACATATACATTTTACACTTTATATATACTAAAGTGTATATATATATATAGTATATTTCCTTCACCAATTATAATTATCATTTCATGTTAGTGTCAATGCCAAATATTCCTTGATTACAGTTACTTATGTTGCTACTTATTCTTGCCTTATCAGTATCCAGCATTTAACATTTAACGACAACACTCCAAAAGTCATAATGTCTTTAATACGGTATCATTTATAGTTCCACATTAGACGTATCATGCATGTTTGAAATTATGTCAAACGATGAAATAAAGAATTATTTGAATAAGTACGGTGTTGGTTTCCTGAAGGATCATACTTCAAAAATATGGCAAGAACTCTTACGTTCAGAGGATCCAAATCGCATTACTACTACACAAGAAGAGTACTGTCTTCAGAATAGTAATGTAGGTGCTGTATCAATATAAGGTATCCAGAATGACTGTAAAAAATTTATACCTAAAACAAGCAATGATATCACAATTGTTGGCACACAATTGCTTAACGAATCTATTGAATCTTTTACTTACTCTGTATTAGGTAGTCAAAAGGGATACAAAGATGATAACAAGGGGGCATCGATTCGACATATTATTCTAATCGGTTAATTGTTTGCACCTTATCTATCAAGAAATAGGGATTATTTATACAACAGTGGGTATCAGTTTAATCTTTACGGCTTTACACCTGAAGTAACATATCCAAATATTAGTGTTTTTTAGTCATTAAGAGGGTAAGTAAACTAAAACCTAGGCCTAACTATTGAGAAATGGTATGGGAAAATTATGATGGAGGATATGACAAGCACATTGGATTTAAAGCATTCGATATCGTGTATGGATGTACAAACCCCGCACAAAATAACACCGTAAACATATTAACCAAGTTTAAAAGTTAAGCGGTTGCTATAAATTCATTGGCTAAATATGGCTTCCGCTACTCAAAATCAGAATAAATGAAGAGCTGGTTCCTAATAGTTCATTTGTACCTAAATTAAGCGCTATAGGCTTACGACAATGGAATGTGTTTTCATACCATAATACAAACTAGTTTAATTCAAATATTCAATTTTTTGGTATCAAGATGATAAAAGGGCATATGACAGTGGAAGAAAAACAAGTGTATCGAATAAAATTGACTGAATATAATATAACATAATATATGAATCCAGTTTATTTTAATCCTATACACAAAAACCTTAGAGGTGAAGAAGTTAAAAAGCTTAAAAGATGGTATTCCTATTATTATAAACTATGCACTTGTTATCACTGGAGATAAAAGAAACTAAAGAAGATCAAATGACATGACATGCGTAGGATTAATATCTATAGGTGTAATTGTTAGTGGAATCACTCTGAACCCTATTATATTAGGTTGCCTTAGCGGTTTTGGTGTATTAATCCAAGGTTATATGATAAATACTGATCTGAGTAACAAAGTAGTCGAATGTCAATTTACTTACCCATCTTATCAAAAACTATTGACACAGTTGAGATCACACTTAGGCCCCGTCCACACGGATATTTTTTGTTACGGATACGGGGTCCGTCCACACGTATCCCATCAAAACACCTATTGAAAATGATACTTTTTGAAAACGCCTTCCAGAGTGGAACTTTTTGAAAACGCAATTGATCGTATTCGTGTGGACGGACGAAAACGAAACTTTTGGAAAACGCTTACGTCACACATTTCGGATCCAGTGCATTGTGCGCTATTTAGCGGGAAATTCAAGATGGCGAACCGCTCTACAGTTTTAATGGTTTTAATGTTTGGCGTTATGGCAAACCTTATAGCTTTTTTTCAAGTAAATTTAGCTATTTTGCACCTTCAAAATGATTTCGTTATGAGGCGGAAAAATGTTATTAGATTACTTTCATTGCCGTTCTCATGTGATGGGCGGATAAAGCGAAATCGTCGTTCTCAGCAAAGACGTCGGCGTTTTTGGATAAGACCAGGACGTACCAGCGCACGGTGGGACAACTTTGTTAATCAAATCGTGGTCGAAGAAGAGTGGAGAGTGAATTTTCGGACGAGTCGAGTTTCTCTTTACTTGCTTGCCGAAAAACTACGACCATATATTGAAGGCACAGACACTGTAATGAGGATTTCTATTGACGTGGTTAAGCAAGTGGCAATTACTCTGTATTACCTTAGTGATGAGTGTCGCATGCGTAAAACGGCGAACGCGTCTGGAGTTTCTCGTCAAACTGTCTCAAACGTCGTCAGGAAAGTTTGCAAGGCTTTAACGCTGCATCTTGGACCAGAAATGATAAAACTAGTAAAAAAATTCCACAAGGTACATGGTTTCCCCCAATGTTTAGGCGCCATTGATGGAACACACATCGAAATTAAGCAGCATCAAAATTAAGTAGAATGAACTCTACTGGCTACATAAAGCGTAAGGGACGTTACAGCCTAAATGTGCAAGCCACATGTGACTAAAGGTACTGCTTTATGGGTGTTGTTGTCAAGTGGCCAGGTAGTGTCCACGATGCCAGGATCTTTGCAAATTCAAACCTGAATACCGTTCTGAAGAATGGGAAGATCCCTTGTTCCAAATGCAAAATCTTGCCTGATGAACTCCCTATTCCTGTATTTCTTCTTGGTGATCCAGCCTACCCACTCATGCCATACATTATCAAAGAATACTCCAGTGGTGGGTCAACTCTACAGGAGCAGTATTTTGGGATGACTCTGTCAGTCACGTATGGTAATCGAATGCTCATTTGGTCGATTAAAAGCAAGATTTGGTGCACTTAAGAGAGCCATGGATATAAACTTAGATGAACTCCCATATGTGATTTATGCATGCTTTGTTCTTCATAATTTTTGTGAGCTTAATAATGAAACAATTGGTGGTGATAAAATTTGTCAAGCAATAGAGTATGACAAAGACTTTCAACCTGCAGTTTGCTCAAATAATTACGCTACTGATTGCAATGAGGCTGAAGGAAAGAGAATTAGACGAGTCCTCACCAAGTACTTTGATCCTTAATGATAAATGAACACAACAGCTATCAGTGCAATGAAACTGCAGTACTTGTAATTTTATAAAGTATTCAATTTTTCACCAACTGACCATATTTTACAATTTAATTTTCTTAACAAATTTGAACTAATGAACTGTTCTAATGATTGTTCTTTTAATTGTTGAGTTTTTTAAAGTTGAGGAATGCAAAATTGTCATTGATTAAATGTCATAAAAAAGTTATCAAGTTGTTGCGTTAAAAATTATTTTCATTTTCTGGAAAGAGAGCTGGTGAGAATGAAAACTGGCCACCTCTTGTGCTTGATTCCATGCTTGTATGAGGTTCAGCATGCATGTTGTAAGGTGGATAGCTTGGTGTAGTTTGTGGAAATTGAGGGGCCATAGGATAAGGCTGCATCGTGATTTGGCGGCACATTGCAAACCCTTCCACAATAGACCCAGTCAACCTCTCCATATTTGTCATCAATCGTTCCATTTGACTGGTCTGCCCTTTGTCCATCTCTTCAATTTTCCCCAGCATCTTTCTTTTTATTTCCAGCTCTTCCTGGGCCACACTCAACATTTGCGAGTCAACAGGTATCTTGCGTTTAAGCCTTTCTTGCTTGTACCCTTTAAGTTTAGAGTTTAGTAACTCCCGCCTCTGAGTAATTTTGCTTGAAGTGGATTCTTCACCTAAATCTTGCTCATCTCTTAAATCAGAAAAATCAAGGGTGTCATTTTCATCTGTTGTGGTTGTAGATGGTGTTGCTGGAGTAGAAGGTGAGGTAGACGGTGATTCACTATCATCAATTCTCGCAACTTCAGTTGTTTCAATTCCACATGGCATAGTAGATGTGGCTGGCGAACCTCCCCACATTTCCTGGCAAATTACAAAGTAAAGAAGGACTACTCGCCCATGCCCACTTTTTCTTCCTGAAGCTACGGCTTGTCTAAATTTAACTCTGATTGCCTTCAATTTCAACGTCAATGCAGCTTTAGTGAGTCCATCCAAGTTGTGAGGAAATTCTTTCCCAATAGCATTGGCATTGTCACTTGAGGGATACTGGGACTTGAACATTTCTAATATATCCGAATATTTACTCTGGACTGACTTATCAATCTATATTCTCTCTGACTTTATCAATCTATATTCTCCGCGCTCTTAGTCACTTTGTACTCCATTGTTACCTTTAACAGTAACTCGTCTTCGTCATCGCTGCAAACGAAGGTGTTTGCCTTGCTTTTACCTTTGGCTTTGGCATTTCTCTGAACGCAACTCAACATTATAATTTAATAACTTCAAGACGAAGAGCAGAATAACAGCAGTAGAAGGCTCCAACACTAACAAAATGGCGCCAAATGGCAGGCTCCAGTACTGCTCCAGTGGCAGGCTTAGGTTGACACAACGCATGCGCAATCACCCAAATGATCGTTTTCAGATTGATTTCTCGTTTTTTGTGTGGACTGGCGAAAACGATATGAAAACGCTACGTGTAGACGCAAATCTTTTTGAAAACGGAAAGGAAAAAGTTGCGTTTTCAAATGAAAACGCATACATGTGGATGGGGTCTTAAGGGGTATACCATACGACGAGACCATCTTCCTATCAGATGTCAAGGTATTGAACGATATTGTAACCGACATAAACATTTGTCCTCCTATTAGTAGTATGCAAAAGGAAAGTATGACAAATTATATAGCCAGTAATATATAAATGGATGAATTTGAATTAACTGAGTTTGATAACAACCACGAAAATGAGGACCGCGATGGAGGGGAAGAGGAAACAGATTTCGGACATGGTTATTTAATGTTATTTGATACAAATAGTGAAACCATAAAATTTAATAACATACAATCGTTGCATAAATTCTTGGGACACATGTGACGTGCAACGACATCTACCCCTTACCCCCTTACCGTCTGACAGCTTCTCACTAGCGTTAAACCAGTTAAATACTATGGGGCGCCAAATGTAAAAAAAATGTTTACGACAAAAATGTGTCAGTTTTATCATTATTTACGTATATAAACGTATTCGAGATAAACAGTCCATAGATTATTTATAAATAATCTATAGATTGTTTACGAACCATCCAGGGATGGTTTAACGGAAAACTATTGTTCATTAAATATGCCAGAGATAGTTTACTAAACCATGGATTATTACTCGAGCTAAAGCGAGAGTCATAGTTTCGGCTGGTTTTTTTTTTTTTTCGCGCAAGACTTAGTCTCCCACGCGGCCTGTCTGAATTTTGACCAATCATAGGCACATGCGATTAATTGCTGGCATCTCATTGGCACGACACCCATTTAGTTCGAGTAAACGCTTAGTAAGCGCCTTTTTGTTAAATAATCCACGGATTGATTACAAATAATCCATGAATAGTTTAATAAACCATCGTTTGTCTATTAAACAATCCAAGGATTGTTTATAAATAATCTAGGGACGATTTGATAAACCATGGAATTTGTCATAAGTAATCTTGGGATTGTTTGCTCGCGCCAAATTTAAAAATACGGCGGATGGCCGCAAAATGTAAATAAAATATGAGCAACTAAAGAGAGCTTGGGTACAACTGTTTATGGGCCGGGGATGTAAAACATCGAGTTGACCCAAATTTTATTCCTGCAGACTGGTTATTCTTCTACGTTGTGAGGTGTCTGTTGATAGGAGTCTGGGTTAAACGAAGTTCTATAAACCACGAATAATTCCTCAGGTTACGAGTGTGATTAATCAAATAGCAAGGTTGAGTCCTCACTGTTCTCATAACATTGACTGATATCTTGCCAATGAGATCTCTTCCTGCCAAAAATCCACGTTGCTTTTTCATTGGAATTGATACATACTTTTCACGAGTGAACAGTGAACAAACCACATCTTTGTTGCATGTTTTCAATCGAACGACAAACCTAAATGTTTTGGGCTTGGCTTTTGTATTATCACCACGTTGTCCCACACCTGAATTTAAGGCGTAAGGAAATATAGTCGAATTACTTTTGAACTGTTGCGTGTTAACGAGTAACCAGAATAGTTCTTGAATTTTCAATAAAAATAAAAAAATTCACTTGATAACTAGGATTATTTTGTGTCATTATTCCTCATAGACGCAGTTTGCTTGTCGGATGTTGTCTTGTTGTCGAAAGGTGGCAATTGTGACGATTGTAAGGATTGTAAGTGTTGGAGCTTGTTCATATGACCTTGGTAACCGAGCTATGGGATGAAAAATTTGCCATATGAACAGTTCGTCCAGCCAGCCGGGATGAGGTGTTTCATGATTTAAATGAGTGAAAACGTTGATTATAAAATCATTTCATACATTTAACAGTCCGATTTTCCATCACACGTCCTTAGAAGTTACGTACACGTTCCTTCAGTATTCTCGCAATTCTCAACAAATTAAATTATTCCGTGTTGATGAGCATGTGTCCAATTTCATCCCAGTAGGTGAGGTAGAAGAGTATCATATGAGCTCAAGAAATAATTCTTCCCAGCTACCTGGCCAAACAGATCACGTGAAGTAGTTAGTCCCTTGGAATCTTGACTATCCGATAAACTCAATTAACTCTTTTAATCTGATTGCTAAGCATTCACAACATTATTTCCTGAGGAATTATTCGTAGTTTATAGAATTTTGTTTAAACCATACTCAACAGACGCCTCACAGCATAGAAGAATAACCAGTCTGCAGGAATAACATTTGGGTCGACTCGATGTTTTATCTCCCCCCGGCTGAAGACATTTTAAAATATTTACGTGCTCTTCTTATACACGGCATGTGATGTTTTACTCCATGGTCGGACACATCCATTTATTGGCGTATCCTCATTTATGTTAAACGATGTATGATCACAAATTGTAAATTTACATACACCGTATGGTAATGATAAAAGAAAGTAACAGTTTATGAGACTTCACACAAAAGTCAATAGCGATAAAAAAATAGGCAGGTCATGCAGATAATGAGAATGTCAAACTAAGCGTAAGACACGTAAAGACACGTAAAACAAAACCAACTACAGAAAAGGACGTTAAATTTAGTGGCATCAGAAAGCAATCTGTCGAATGATCATAAAGAACAAAAACGTTAACAATCGGACGTTTGCTACGTAATGTCACATGATGCTTAAAGTTTAACCCGTGACAAGGCCTTAACAGTTTACGCGAAGGTGTTTAGGGCTATATCCTGCTTGGGTGCTCAGAGTTATTTCAGCGTCGGAACTGTCGATTCCAACAGTAATTAAATGCTCACACCATGTTCTTTTATTGTATAATTGTCTGTCCTTGATATCATTCATTCACAAAACTTACGGGTTACAAATCTTTTGCAATCCCAAAAATTACAATAACCAACTATCTTTGTGAACAGAAAAGCAACTTTTATTTATTTTTCTGTTAACCGTGAATCAATTTCGGCAATCGGACTAATTTTAAATGACATCAGCAAATACAAAACAATATATCAAAAGCAGAACTCAAAACGAATTTTTAAAGCAGAGACGACAGACCTCGAAAAGAAAAATTTCCAGCGGGAAATCTCTGCCATAAAGAAACCAACGTCCAGCCTGTTAGAAAATTAGCCTCTATTCTCAACAGTTCAGGAACAGTTTTGGGAATCTGCACGCTAGACCATTATCAATTTCGAGTTCTGCTGACAATGAGGGAAAACATGCCACGTTTATGGCAATATTTTTCTATGATCGTTACAGCTCAGATATTGGATCATTTTGATCCAAAGCGTCCGGGATATTAACAAACATGATTAACATATTATACAAACGGTATAATTTAGAAAAACAGCGCACGACGAGTTTTCACAATGACATCGATAAATTCCGCGCGCACTATAAAATTGACGCCCACAATGTATTTCAGACTTTTATTTTCACAACAACTCTTCCTTCGTCAGGGTTTTCCTGAACAAACATATCAAATATGACCACACCTTGGTTCTTCAAAAGACGATTAGATTGGTGCTGGATAAGTAAAAATTTTGTGGGCAAAGTTTTAGCGCACTGCCGGCGAAAAATGGTATTTTTTAAAAAAATTTTTAATGGATTGTAAAATACGTTTGGAAGCAGTAAAATTTGAACTCTACAGGTGAACTAAAGTACACCTAACTAACAACAGGCAATCCATGGTACGCAACAAATAAGAGAAGATAAGAAAAACTGAAGAAATATGTATATGTATATATATGACCCAAGGATATTATATATATATATAATATCCTTGGGTCAGAGAAAGAACACACCGGTCGTCAATTCGTCGAAGGAAATGCTGACAGCGGAAGATCTTTTGTACCTGCACACACGTACCGCGAATCCCACAAAGAGCAACATTTCACCGCACTTCCCTGCTCGAATGCGCGTGGTTCTTGCAGGACTTTTGATGGGAATAATACGCCTATCAAACCCCTGCAAGAACCACGCCCATTTGCGCAGGAAAGTGCGGTAAAACCTTGCGTTTTTGCGGGATTCACGATACGTGTATTTGGGGGCGTGATAAGTTACCTTGCGTGGGGACGCGTGGCAATTACGTGTTGAAGATTAGCCTGCATAGTGTTCCGATTTTAGCAGTTTTTGTGTATTTCTTAGATATCGGAAGTTGCAGTTAGCACTTTAAAAAGCATTTAGCAGTTTTAGCAGGGGAAAAATAGCGTTACTTCCTCAATTTACGGTCGTAAGACGCATTTGAACTGTCGAAATTCTGGATTAGCGTTGATCGTCCTTTGAACACCCAAGCAGTTGACGTCAAAATAAGTGCTTCATACCATTGTTCAACGGGAAACACTGATGAAACTACTTACAAAATTGATCATCTAGTTACCAGATTAATTTATATGTTAATTCATTAATTTCAACTTTATTTCACGAGTAATAGCTTTTAAATTTTTGGATTTTTCACCCAGGGTTGCATACCTCGTGAGCTTTGCACAATCAAGTTTAATAAGCCATGGCGGTTTCGTTTCCAGACTTAATTTCACACCATTAAATACTTCTGTTGGTCAGTTGCGCTTAACGACGTCAAAATTGGTAGGAACTACCGCTGTGCAATTTTGAAAAGTTAAGCAAAGTCAACACGACGGCATCCAAAGTCACAAAGTGAAATAATTTTAAAAACTGGACGAACAATTTTTTCGCTGAAAAAATTGGACTGGGTTTCCCTATCAGCCCTTAAGAATCTACACGTACAAAAAAAATTAACACATATATCACATTTTTCAAAAACTTCTCCTCGCTACATTGGAAGGAAAAAGGTCCAGCTGACACGGTTCTTTCTAAAACAGCACCAGATTGTTTTCAAATCCATCCTGCAATGAAAATGGTTTTCTTAGTATAAACCAAATACCTCCATTTTTACTTTTTTATACGAATCTCTGTTTCTTTCCATACAGAGCAAGATGAACAACAAAAGAATAGGCCTAAAAGCCGGTTCAGTAACGAAGCGCACAGTTACTATTTTTAAAACCATAACTCAGACAAAAAAAACCCGGAAATTGACTCTCAAAAGATTCCTGAAGAGTCATTTTCTATTGTTGGAAATGTACGAATTAGTTTTAAACTCAGACAAACAACCATACTTACGTCATCTGTGCGCTTCGTTATTTACCCAGCGCCCAAAGCCCACTTATGTGCGCCTGAAGAACTAAACGAGCTAAATAAGTAATATCAAAAATTGCGGGAAATGTTCCAGCCTTTACAAAAACTCGATGTCAGACGTAACTGCAGCCCAGTTATAATCCGAGGTCTAGAATACCAAATAATTTTAGGTGGCCCATTGATTATTTCACCCTGTGGGAATCTTTTGAATCTGAAGGCTGATAATGCTTAGTATAAAATCACTGCTAAATATTTTATATGGTCATAAATTAGCACCTGCAGACAGTTTCCCAATGTTGCGCGGGCTTCATTCTTAGCCCCATTGATGAAAATGCGGCCAAAACTGAAAGACATTCAACTAATTCCAAAAATCTTAGCTTCGACATCAATTTCTGGAGCTAACATTTTCAGAAATTGCTGAACCTCTGTAATGTTAACTTTATGGATGTAGACCTTCCAAATGAGGCGAAAGAAATGCTGAGAAAACGGCCGGTTAACCCCGTGAGATTCAAAGGATAATCGCATGGCGGTCATGTTGGTGGTAGTTAATGAGACGCTGAACGTTCCTCTAATACGGCTCCCATGACGTCACGCGGAAACCAAGACTTGAATTGTTTCAGAGTAAGAGTTTGTTTACCTTAAGTCTCCGCTAACAAGCCTAGGCGATCGGAGTTTTTTACTATTTCAACGAGTTCGGGTGTTTGACTATTGAATCTTTGTTCCGTTAATTCTTCTCGTTACTTTTATGCTGGGTTACCCTACCAGCGTACTCTAGGCTGTTCCCACATAAGTTACAGTCAGGGCCACCCCTTCTGATTTGCTACAGGAAGAAACTGGAGTACCTAGTAAATACACGATGCTTGGTTTAAATTGGATAACATTAATCGACTGGACAACACTCTTTCCACATGTGACTAAGGTAACTTTAATTAGGCAACTGCACGCAGCCGGAATCGAACCCAAACCACAGAGGTGAGAGACATGCGAACTACCACTGTTCCTAGAACTCCAAAACAAAAGAATGCAACTTAATATCTGGAAGGGTAGCGCCGTGAAGATTTGTTGCATTAGGTGTTTTACTTAAGGTGGCTCGATAGGAAAAAAACAAGAAAAATTGAATTTTTTAAAACTCATATTTTTTGAAAGCTTAGGCACTAATCTTTCATATGCAATTAGTTTTTAGAATAATTTGAGGGTATTTCCAGTCATTTGGGGGGTTTTCTG
>JBAHVQ010221311.1:0-11067 GCA_036872915.1 Nanipora kamurai
TTGTATTTTAATAAATATCTTTTTTGATCTATCTGGAGTTCGCGTTCTTCTTTTACACTTTAGTGTTTATATATATATATATATATATATATATATATATAAATTGTAAATAATCATAATTTATTTGACTACCTCCTTCAACAGGTGAGCACTTATTTGGGTCGCCAAACGTATAAACAGTATTAAACATTGTAAAACTCTTATAAATCTGGGTTAACCATTTATTAGAAATCATTGAGAGCTCCTCTAAAACTACAGATTTTTTGTTGCAGGCTATTAATGTCCATACCATTCCACTCGCAAAAATAACTGTCGAACGTAAAAAAAGTTTTATCGGCTTTTTCCTTGCTCATTATATTAAGTTTTAATAATCTTTCTTTGGCGTTTTCAATTGTCTTATTTGTGAATGATAGAACTAGGGTTTTACCCGTTTCTGGTACCATTTCACATAATTTTTTTTTTGCCTAACACGGCTTGCCTACTGAAGATACCTGATCGGACCTGCTTGTTATTCATATAGCCATTTAAATCCAGGTTTTCCTTCTAAGTTTTTCAAAATAACATAATTTAGAGTCTGTAACCTATACTTTCCCAATTTTACAAGTATTAAAATCATCTTCTGCAGGATTTCGGATCAGTGTAAGACTATTTCTTTAAAGATCTTGGTATAATCGGCAAAGGTTGCTATATTAGAATTAGTAGCAGAAGCAGGTCGGTGGTTTACATAAAATAAGCCATAGTCAATTGATCCAACTTTGTTGGACATACCAAAATGTTGGTTCAGAGATTTGATCAAAAGCAAACATAATCCAGCATAATTTCCTCCAAAAATGTTAGACTAACATAGGGTGACAAACGGTCAAACAATGTTACATCCAAAAAAGTTGTCCAACAAAGTTAGATCGCTTTTGACCATCGCTTTATATTATGCATATAGTTTAGGGAAGGCCCTTCGCCGGAGTTAAACATTAAATGAACTAGGTGATGTGTTTGTTTTAAAGCAACCTTAGAATCCTTTACAGCCGAAGTTTCGTAGAAATATATCCAGAGAAATTTACGGAAGGAAAATCACAAAACCGTATTGAAGTTGAAATGGATATTTTCGTCATCACAAAATACATAGTTCCGGTCGTTGTGGCGAATAAGAGTGATATGCGCCTTTAAAATGGAATGAATTTAAATCAAGAAAAGAATATAGAATTCTGTAAGTTCTATACAACGAAAGAATTTAATTTTGCTTTCTACCTTTGGGTACGCAATCGAGTAAATTAACAGACCGCTTGAACGATAACATATCCAATGTTTACATTTCTCATCATCAGCACGGTATTGTACTCAAATCTGACATTTTGAAGGTGTCGCGTTTCGAGCTCACGTAAGACCTCAAGCCAGATTTTACATATTTGTTAGAACAACACTTAAACCATTTACAGCCAAAACCTTTTTTGAATGCTAAGTGCACATGACGAAAAACCGTATTGAAAGTGAAATAGACATTTCCGTGAGCTCGACAAATGTAGTCAATAAATTGCGGATTCTGGCTGATTCAACAATGGCCAGGAACAATATTGTACAATTTTTGAGTTAAAACTCCAACTATCTAATATCTAACAACATATTTTCAAAGGAGCCTTCTATTTTTCATGCCTGGGAAGTTTATGTACCTTCTATTTTCACAAGCGATTTCAAGGTTTTTGAGGCTGTAACGGGCGAAATCAATATTCTTCATTTTCTCGAAATTGAAGGGGTTTTTTGGAGAACAAGCTGAATTTTATTTATTCAATTGGTAACACCTTTCTTCGAAATAAAAATGAGAAAATCGATTTTTTTACTGTGGCCAACCTTTGCTCGATGTTCATAGACATTCGCTCATAAATATTCACTAGTTTATTAGAGCTGATCTGCTGTAACCCAGGTTTCCTTGTAAATAGACAACTGGTGATGTTACATTACGTTACACGCATCTGTTGGTAAAGCAACATTTGTTACGTTAAAACTGTCGTAAAATATAGTCCGATAGTCGTAAAATATAGTCTAAAACTGTCGTATAATATAGTCTCTAGTCTAAAAAACATCTCCTCAGCCATTTTCTGGAAGGATGTCTCCCCTTGACAAATAAACTCATCCGGAGGAAGCCAGAGTAAAATAATTAAAGACTGATTCCACTGGGAAAGGGTTGAGGGAAATGAACAATATTCATGAGTGCCGAGTTGTAGATGTACAGTAAATTGCTCGTAAAAATCATCCTCTATACTAAATCACCGACCAACATAACAAGAGAACTGCCTCCATGGTGTAAACTTAATAAATTATTTTCATTTATTATACAAGATAAAGTCTCATCATTTTTCGTTTTTTGAATATTTGTCGTTTACGTCATGAATACATTCTTTTCCAGTTTGCTTTACAGCTTTTTTTGCTATTGCTCTAAAAACAGGAAAATAGAACGTGAATGTTAAACAAACAACCAAAAATTAAACCTGAGGTAAGCGCAGATGAACACCAAGAAATACAAACTTACTTGTATCCGAGATGGTTAACGTTGTGATATACCTGAAAAGAAGAGATCAACCGAAAAACTTCTCAAATTTAACCGTAACATACGAATATGAAATAATAAACCTATGTAAGTTGACGTGAATTTACCCTAAACTTGGGGGGATCAAACCAAACACTGCGACAATGAAAAAATGTTTAACAATTTTAACAAGTTAAACATTTTTTTCACTCTCTGGCAAACCTGTTCTGTGACCTCGTTATCTAGCGTCTTAGCACACCACAAAAATACCGGCCATTCCGTATCGCTTAATGATTTTTCGATTTTAACCTCCTGCTTCTCCACTTCTGAACTCTTGATTCGAGAAAGTTTACTTATTCATAAACTTAATCCCTCACTTAACGCAAACATTAGATCTGTTCCTTAGGCTCTATTCTAACTTCTCTTCCTCTTCTATCGCATTCTCACCAAGCGGTATCGTCTTACTCTCGCTATTGTCACATCACTTCTATTTTTGTAAATAGCCTACTATATTTAAGCTGAGACTTTGCAATTTTATCTCACTCTGAAGGTGTTGCGGGTTTAGCGACGAAACGTCAGTTCATTAAATATTTCATAATATATGTCTTTGTTATGCCTCTTTTAAATATATTGTCTGGGCCATCATATTTTTAACTCGAGTTCGTTTTCCGCCTGGAGTATCAATTGCTACTAAATTAAATTGCGTTAAACAGTCTAAGAAACAGATCCACACGACGGTCTGCGCACGTACTCAAGAAAATAAAAGGAATAAAATATACAAAAAAGCATACTGAATTCATAAAATTCATTCAGCCTGAATTCAATTTTAACTTAAATTTAACATACAATCCTTGAGCATTCTAAAGCTCGTGAAATCAGAAAAAATGAACGACGTACAACAAAATAGCAACCTTCTGTTCACTGACGAGAAATTCAAATTATTGATCCAGGGCGCTTTACAATTGGGCGGTGCAACGTCAGTCAATTAACTGATCGACTTGTGATACGAAAGTGCGTGGTTATGATAAAAAAATGACCAAAAACAGTAGCTCGTTTATGAACAGATTTTCATATTTTTTTTCTTGAACCTATCAGTATGAGAAGAAACGGATTAGATTTATTAGACATATTAAAATAAGTTATTTAATGTGTTAGTATGTATTTTGCGTGTAAACGAGTGTCCGAAGAAAATATTTCCAATATAGTTCACGCCTTTTAATTTAATGACTTCAATGGAGGCTAAATTACACCATGACCACATTGTACTTATTTTTTCTTCCAATGCTAAGATACCGAGACATGCTAAGTTGATTATCTTACGATTACATCGTAACAGTTTCGTTAAATTCGGAGTTGATAATTTGGAGATATCATGACTGAAATATGATCCACACAATGCTTGACTCTGGCAGTTTAACTATTTAGATTTTGCATTAAAGTGCATAAGTCGGAAAAAAGAATTTTTCGATGGATGAATCGGCCGTATTGAGAGGATTTTAACGAGGTATAACACAGCTTCGACGAACGAATATTCCTGGAGATATTTTGTTATAAACACGCCAAAAATCAGCTTTTTTGAATTCGTGCTCAGGAGAAATTGGTCTAGGTCCGAATTGGGATTATGACGTCAAATCGTCAACGGAAGCGCTAAGTCTTGCAAGTAAATATCTGTGAATGTTGATGTTTGCTGTGATCCAAACAAATTACTGTGGTTTGAGAAGGTGAAAAAAATCAGCAGACGTTATATGTCTTATACACTTACTTCTAAAGGAATTTTGCGGGCCAGTTAATGTGGTCAAAGGCAGATTTACGTTAAAAAGAAGGGGAAAAGATCGAGTGCTCCAAGCCTGTAGTCGTATCTCTGGGGCCGCAATATCCAGACTTGAGCTAAAATCTGATTACTTCCCCCGACCATCGTCCAGTATTAAAAACTCTTGTCTAGAGATTATTAAATTTATCACATTTTAATATTTTCAAGTACTGGGTAATTTGTTTCCTTTGAAAATCAAAATAGCACTTTCCGCATATTTACAAATGGAGTCTTCTTTAATGCTGAACACAAACTCGGTTAATGTGGGAACTTGGCAAATATCAGACGTATGGTGGATGTTCGTCAAGCTCGTTATCTCAGAAAAACGATTTCTGAGCCCCAGAAGGGAACCGAACCCGCAACCTTCTGATGACCGGTGAGACGCTCTAACCATTGAGCTACCACGACTCAGATGGTGGCACATGGAGTCTTCGACGGCAAGTTTCACACATATATTTCTGGCGTCTGCCATAAACTTCTAAGGTTGGAGATAAAAGCAAGTTGGCCCAAAGCCATAGTTTGGAGTCCATAATAGTTAATTTTACAATAGTTCTCACACGGCACTCCTGTAATATTCCTTGTACTATTTTGCGACTGAAAAGCAATCAAAGTAATATTGAAATTTGACCCCCCTTCCGTTCAAATTTGATTCATTTCAAGATTTGAACTTCCCTCAAGCAACTTGCAGACATCAATGATTCTCGGTAGATCGTTGTTTTTTGTAGTTCTGTAAATGCAAATTTAAAAAGGATTTGCATTTCTCGAAAGAAAAAAGAGTCAGTGAAAGAAATATCCAGAGGAACCTCTTAATTTGTTATAGGGAAAATATACCGTATTTACGTAGAAAGCAATTTAATCTGCGTTCAGAATCCACCATAGATCAATCGTCTCATATGATGGCCCAAACAGATGTGCGTAAATGTTTGATAGCGTAGCATATGTGATAAATTTCTACAGTTTAAAGCATCATTTAAAAATTAGGCCGATGTCTTCTGTTCAACGCGGAAGTCAGTTTGGTTTTGTTTATACCTGACAATATGGCACAAATGGCTAGATCGGGTTTCTAATTATAATATCACCGTTCCTACTGTTTCTGTTCGCTTGACGGAAATTTCCTTTAACAAATGACGAAAGTGATCGTACAGAGTATATATAGCCGATTATTGGGGAAAAATATTCTAAACTCTGAAGAGTGAATTTGCGAAGGTGACGCAATGTAAAAACAAAACACGAATAGATCTGCTTGGATTTATGCATACATATTGGTCCTCTTCATCACTTTATAAGTTGCAAGCTCATGTTTTTAATGAGATGAAAACTCGTACAAATAATTATCGTGTCCCAGATGAGATATTGGTCTTACAAAACAGTCAAATTCCACTTCTCTACAGCAAGGAATATAGTGTTGACTGAAGTCTAGTGTCCACTGCAAATGTTGCTCTTTTGTTTTTTTCCCCTCCTAATTCAATGACCACTTGCTTCTTCCTTTTTTTAAACGGATCAAAAAATCGCTTAAGAAGTAAATATCCAAATATCTGTTGATTTTTCTACTTTCTCCGACCACAGTAATTTTGAAGATTACAGCAGGCATCAACATTTCCAGTTATTTCCTTATAAAACTTAAAACTTCGTTCCCGATTTGACGTCATAGGCTCGATTAGGACCCAGACCAATTTCTGCCGGCCATGAATTCAAAAACTCCGATTTTTGGCCCGTTTATAGCAAAATATCTCTGGGAATATTAGTTCGTTAAGGCTGTGTTATACTTCGTTGGAATCCTCTCAATACGGCCGATTCACCTATCAAAAATAAATTTTTCCAATACATGCACTTTAAATATACACGAGATGTGTTATTTTGTGGGGATCCCTTTGATAATAGTTCATACTTCACTATAAGAAAACTCGTGGTTAGACTCTAATTCTTTCCTGTCCGAGGACTTTCCCCTTGACGAGTAAAATCGTCTGGCGTTAGCTAGTGTTAAATACTGAAGTCTTCATAGGTCACTTATGACCTATACGGACAGGAAGAAGTTAACGCAAAGAAAATAAGGTTAAACTTCTAGAGTATTTCATTGATAAGGGTCATATTTCAGCCATGGTATCTCCAAATTAACAGCTCTAATTTTAACGTAACCTTTACGATGTAAGCGCAAGATAATCAACGTCAACATACCCAAGTATACTAGCGTTGGCTGGGAAAGAAGATACAGTACGCTCATGTTGAAATTTAGCCTCCGCAGAAATCCTCGGAAACTCGAGAAGCCTAAGTAAGTTCTTTCTGACACTATTTTCTACGCGAACTACATAATAATCCACTAACACAACTAACATTTTAGCTATAAACCCACTCAGTTTCTTCTCATACGAAAAGTATAAGAGAAGACAGGGGTAATCTCATGATTCATAAACAACTGTTTTTGTAAGCCATTTTCATCAAAAGTACGCTCGCCCCAGGCTTTTACCATATTACATATCGACCAGCAAATTGACTGGCGTCGCACCGCCTTATTCATAAGCACCCTGTATTGAGCTATGGAGACTTACCTGGCTAGCAAAGGTGACACATTTGCACCTGATTGCGTGGCTGAAAAAGGTTGAGGATTCTATTACCCGCCACTGACCTGTTAGGCGAAGCGGGATAGCTTATCCGGAATTAGATTTAGCGAATGAACTGAGGTTCCACGCTTTGAACAACTGAGTCAAAATTTTATACTCTGAATAGCAGAATAAGGTTACTAACTTGCGTTAAGTTCGGTTGTTAAAAGCATAGATCACGTCGTTCACTCACTAGGAACTATATACGGAATAAGCTATCCGGATTTTGTATGACCAACCCTAGGTATGTAAAACTATGTTATAGCAAAAGTATTTTGTGTTAAAATGTAATTACAAGATCTTCCTCTGGGAAAATAAAAGTTTTAACTACGCTATTTTCGATTAATGTCAATTTCTAATTTGGAGATTCCAGTGATAGTTTTTAAGTATAATTCAAAGTACAAAGTAAAATCATATCCGTACCGTATCTTTATATGTAACAAAGATACGCTCGTTGTTCTCGTCGAATCTTCTCGGCTTAGAAAACGTTAATTTTTAAACTTTCTTCGCGACTTCGTTTTTTAAGTGATTCAAAAAATTCGTAGTACGTGTTCTATCGGATCTAAACACTCGGCTGTCGCCTCGTGTTTTTTAAATGTTACATAATAAAGTCATAACAGTATAATTACCTCGACTGCATTACCAACCGCCCCCAGTGCATCATTAGTAATCCTCCCTGCTTGCTCACCATATCTATAAACAAGACAAAATCTAATAACAAAACAATAAATTTATATAATGCAAATGTAGAAATGAACTTCCAAGATGAAAGGTCGTGGGATCTCTAAACCATCGGTCGTAATATTAAAATTTAAAAATAAAAACGAGGGCGAAAATTTCAAGGCTAATGTTAATGACCAAAAAATATTGTATATAGAGCTGGATTTTGCAGAAAGAACAACTTGGAAAGGAAAAACGGAAGAGAAAAATGTTATGGTCGTACTACGGGAAAAACTTGGACGTTTTCAGTAGAGGCCTAGGGAAGGGACTCCAAACCAAATTATACTTTTACTCTTCAAAAATCAGAAGCCAGCATTACGAACAGCATCTAATTGTGCGGACATGATATTTGCTGAACTGCATTCTGAAAAAGACGAAAATTCTTAAAGAAATTCTGTCATACAGTTGAAAACCAAGTAAGTGGTGTCAAACTCAGCATGAGAAAGGTTGACCAAGATAATCAAAATCCTTGATTTCTAATTCTCAACTATTTACCAAAAAATACGCACAAAAGATGAAACAAACAAGTAAGGAACTAGCATGTTACATGATGATGATAAGAAAAGAAAACATTTCCCTGGTCACTGGATCTTGACTTTTACAACAGTTGTAAAACTTCAGGACCGCTAAGGGCTACGACAGAAATCGTAACAAAAGAGGATCCCTTGAATACTCCATCTGGGATCCGGACCCAGTCACGTGACGTCAGGGCCTTTTGACAGGCCAAGTCCTTTTAAAGTTACTCCGGCTACCAACCCTCGTTATTCCTGAATACTTCGACTGTAACAGTTTGAACGTACTTGTGATCCACTGTATCTACTGTTGCTTGTGAGAGACTGGTATAGAGAATTTTCCACGCGTTAGTTAAACCTTCATGTACCACAGCAATTCCTAAAAAGAGCCGAAAAATCATATCTTATCCCTAGGGAGGTTATTCACATGAATGTAAATAACCCGTTGATCTCGCCACATACGTTCAAGAATGACGGGTCTACCACCGCTTAAGGGTGTTGATTCTTATTTGCTCCATCTCTTATCAGAAATCAGATAGTACGGTCTTCAGATAGTATTGGGTCTTCACATATTGGAATATCCTAAGGAGCAACTTCCTCGTTTTAAACGCAATAATATTTAAAGTTTTAATACAGTTTTTATTACATTAAGGTACATGTACACCGGTAGTTTGCCGGCAGTGGTGACCAAGGTATTTTCTACAGCAGCATAGTATTGGTGATAGAATCACTTTTCGTACAGTTTACTGAGATACCGCATGTAAGTCAGACTTTTGTGGTTCCACGGGCAAAAGTTTAGATTTCTGTCGGAAATACGTGTAACATCATGGGTCCTGCCTTGTGCTAACACTAAATTCAGAACCTATTTATTTATTTATTCAATAAAAATGCCACCAAGGTTAAAAATGAAGCGATAAGTTTACAATTATACTACACTGCCGAAGTCAACTGAAAAGGTTGACTCGAGCGGGATTTGAACTCGTACTTTCGGGAGTCCGGTCCGCCGCACTACTTGATAAGCTATCGAGTCTACACGAATTGAAGGCGAGTTATTATCCAACTTAAATGCACGAGATATTCTCGTGACAACTTAACGGTATCCATGAGGATGGATGCGCAGTGTTTCAATTCTATTTCAGAATCATGCTCAGGAAAATAAGAAACGATAAATTCACAATTATTATTTGAATGATACGGCACAGCTCTTATGCTTCTGAACACTTTCCAGCGGTCTATCAATCGACCTTACGGAATTTGCTAGCATTGCACCAATGAAAGTTATATTTATCGCCACATCTTTTTTGTTTCCGTCCGGAGAGATCTGTTAATATCATTTTTTAAGTTCGCTACAAAATTAGAAAGTGCCTAAATGAATATTTACAACTGTTACAATAACCACATAAGGATATTAAAATGACTTTAACAAGAACGGGCAACAGAACACGAAGAAAGGTAGCCAGAATATGGTGGTTGTTTGTTAAGCTATGTACATAAAAATATGTAAACAAATATTTACCTTGAACTCCGCCGACTGCGACCTTAATGACCTCTTGAATATGACCTTTTCCTTCGCTATTATCTTGTTTCGCAGATTGTGGAAGAAGCTGGCAGTGAGATTTTTTAACGATGTTCAATTTTTAAATGTATTACATATACATAAATATATAAAACATTAATATTAAAAAAATATCAAAATAATGAAACATTTTTAACGATACAATAATCTACATTTTAGCGCGACCACCACACACTTAGCTGTTTATTTGTCTCTTTGACCCATCGTATTATTTGGCAGTTTATTTGTTCTCTTGTCAACATAAAAAATTGCTACCAGTTGATTGACTCCATAAACATCAGTTATACTAGCGATGGCTTAATGATCCAAGACGTCTGGCATATCATATTTTCTAATCGTTGATACTTTTTATAATTAGCTTCATAATAATTTTCAATTATTTCTTTTATCTTTAATTCTTATATTTATAATGTAAACATAGAATTTTAAGGTATACTAATTTGAATATTTTAATGCAATATTGTAAATTGCTTAGCGCTTTCTATATGAGCCGTTGGCTGGGAAGATTGGACAACCGCTTTCTATGTAAATAAATAAATAAATAAATAAATCCTTCCTTCCTTCCTTCACTCCATTACCTTTACTCCTTGGTCAACAATGATGGGAGCAAGCTGCTTTCCAAGCTGGTACGTCAAAGCAGAAACTGCTGAAACAATAGCTGCTGAAACTTGACAAGCGACCCCTGGAAGGATGAGCAAGGAAAATAGCATTACATTAAGCGATAGCCAAACGGGACGTAAGTCGCTTTATGTGTCATCTTGCCTAACGTTTGGCCACCAACTAGCACCGATCTCTATAAACGACGCGTCTTAAACTGGGGACGCAAGTTTAAAAGTTTGTTTTTTTTTAACTTGCATCTCCTTCCGTCATTTTCTTTTAGATAGCCTCAAAGCAAATTAAAGGAAGTTGATATAAATTGACTTGTGGCTACCTCCTTGTTGGTTGGGACAAGGTTTTGAATGGGTATGTAATGAGCGACATTAAGTGTTTTCACTTTAACAACAACTCCAAAAATTATTATTCTCTTGCAATAACAGGACCCTCATTGATATCATGAATAATATAGGTGCTGACGAGGTTTATCCTGTATAAATATGAATTTTATTATCATTATCGTTACCATCATTATCATCTTCATCATTATCATCATTGCTATCTTTATCATTATCATCTCATCATTATCATTTTTATCATTATTAATATTATTATTATCATTATCATTATCATTATTATTATTATGATGTTCATCTCACGGTATTTACCGGTACAGTTCGCTATTCAGTTACAACCTGTAGCCATTAATAGCAAAATGTCTGTCCAACACTTTAGTCAAT
>JBAHVQ010221332.1:0-11066 GCA_036872915.1 Nanipora kamurai
GGAGGAATTATCTAGGTTACTTATAATCGAAAGTTATACGTTGAAAACAAGTAAATATAACGAACGTATCCAAGAGAGTTTAGGGGAAATACCTGAGTAGAAAACATTGAACTACGTTGACTATATACGTATATATAGAAAACAATTCGAACTATAGGACAGTGAAAAAAGATGTTAGAAAAACTGCCTGTGATAATATTGCTAACTGTGTGGACAGTACGTGGAAAAAAACAAACCAAAGTAAAGAGAGACCGACAAGCTGAGATGACAGGTTGACGTTTCGAAACGTGGGTTTTGCTTCCGCGTGCGAAATAGTTAGAAAAAGCATAATTAAAAGCTTTCATATGAAATCAAGGTTATGTACGAGGACTACCCTCTTTGCGTTTGGATTAGTTGTAAGAAACACCATTGCCACAATTTCTATACAATTTCTGTAAAATTTTGTGCATGTGGGAGCCGGGGTTACAGCAGACGGGATGCGAACTATCCTGATACTCAAACGGGAATCGAATTCCCAACCTCATGAAGACCTATCAGACGCTCTAACTATTGAGTTACCAAGACACAGATGAAGAGTTGATGTACAGGTTTGTCATATGTGACGATCCGCATATGAAGCATATATCTCGAAACTGCACCTCTGCTCGCCATTCGAGACGTCTCATCGTTCGGTTGTCCGATGGTTTCGAGTTCGATTCCCGTCTAGGGCTCAGAAGTCAAACGTTCGCATCTCGGAAGCACACATGTGTAACCGTCGCTGCATAAGTCAAGCCAGCTCAATGGTTAAAGCGAGTGATCAGAGGGTTTCGGGGTTCGATTCTCGTGTGTCAGGGGTCTCAGTAACCATTCCTGAGGGTCTGAGTTTACAAAAGTTTTCATTTCGTCTGTCAAACGCCATGCTTCGACATGCATTGCATTGATGCACAACATTCTTAAAGATGACTTAATAGAATGATTGTCATATTTTCCTAAATACAAGAGCGACTCCCAGGGTGAATAATAATGGTTACTGACACCTAATGTCGACAAATGGTTGGATTGCTTGATTCGCCAGGAGTTGAAAAGAACAGTAAAGTGTGGCGTAGGCAGGGAATGTTTATTGTATTAACACCAATAGTGGGTGGGGGGGAAGTATCTGCATCGAAGTATGATAATTAACTGTTAGCCTCGTCTGTTGTGATAAAAAAAGATCTTCAGGGTGTTTGAAGAGGTTTCAGCTAAAGATCGCGTAGGTTTTACTTCCGAACAATATAGACACACCTAGACAATATCAACATATGTCATTCTGGAACTCGATATTCAAGACACAACTAGAATGGACAAAGCGATCATGGTATAATATTTTGACTCTATTCCAGGGTCATTTTCAAACCAAAATGGTTGTGTCTTGAATAGACAATATCAACCATCAGGAAGTCGCAAAGACAAGACGAAAAACTTTGCGACCGAAAGAAATTACGAATAACGACTGAGATGCATGTTAAAGACATAAGAAAATTAAAAACTAACCGGGAAGTAGATTGCATCGATAGACCTCCTATTCACAGATATGCATTATATCTCTCTCGTAATTTGTTTTTGTCTTTCATTTCTTCCTGACGAAGGTCACAGTCTGGTGACCGAAAGCTCGAAATAAAATACTTTGATCAGAAGTACGCCGTCTTCACTGTTTCAGACAGACCTCCTATTAATTGACAATAGAATTGGCTGCAACAAGCACCATTCCTGTGATTAATTCAAGGTACTACCACATCATTCAAAACATTGCCAGATGATTCTTTCATCAATATTTGCATCAGTGTCAATATAATGCGCATAAATGTATATTATATTGTGCGGTCTATTCTCAAGGATCTTTTTCCGATATTGTTTAGCTTCTCCCGGCACCTTGACACAATTTTTTCCTCTTCATGGAGACAAAAAAAATCTTTGAAGGTTCTTTGGTTAGTGCCAAGTTCCCGAAGCTTAGGAGTTTTCAGAAACCAAGTCAACATAGATAAATTCACATTTAACCTACACTGCTGAAGTCAACTGAAAAAGTTGACTCGAGCGGGATTTGAACTGGCACCTTCGGGAATCCGGTCCGCCGCTCTACCTGTTGAGCTATGGAGTCTACAGGGATTGGAGGCGAGTTATTATCCAATTTAAGTGCACGAGAAATTGGATAATATAATAACTTCAGAAATCAGAAGAAGAAATCCAGTCAAATCCATTTGTTCAAAATTTAATAGCTAAAAATGGAGCCTAAATTTAGATAAAGTAAATGTTACCCAAACATACAGAGCAAACATTCGCAGTATCAGCAATACTTGACAATACTTGCCGCATTTTCAAGTACTAACGCTCTAGCTGTACAATGTCAAGTCAAACAAGCTCAAATGTATCCTACGGTCTTCTCAGACCACTAATTGTATGCAGTCGTTCCCAGCAGTCATAAGACCAGTGCACGCTGTGAACCACTGCGGCAATTAGTGGACCTTAAGATCCACGACAACAACTTGAAGGAAGACGTTCTCTAAACAAAAGAATTTTTCATGTACAACAAAGGGAATGAATAATTTTTTAACCTACAGAATATTCTCTATACTGTTGTCGTTCAACGCCAATCAGACCATTTTCACGTCTTCATGACGATGTCAGCGGGCGAAGGGACGAAATGTCCCCTACCCGAGACTGCGGTCGTTTCAGTGAACTAGACTAAGAGCGTTTTAGAAAGCATAAAACATGCCAAAGGTATCAATCACGGAGGTCAATTAACTGTGGTTTATTTAAAATCTGATATTTTAAATGACATTGTCGTTGAATTTGACCGTCGTAGATCTTGAGGTCCCTATTACGAAATACCACAGACGAGGATGAGATGTTATGGCAACGGGAAACAAGTTTTAAAGTTATGTCAAGTACTAAGGGCAAAAATAAAGTCCAGATACATTTTCAGTTGGGCTTTCGCTAACCTTGGGCATACGTTCAAACATGTCACGCAATATTTTGCTTACAATGTTGCATGTATGTTTCGGCCTTTAACCGACGGTGCGGTTGGTTCGGATTTTAGTTCTTCATGGCATTTTAATCGGGATAATTAATTATTCATTAAATACGTGTTTATGCTATCGATTTTACACACTCGTAAAAAGCGAATCTCTCCGGAAATGGCAGCGAAGGTCGCTGTCGTTTTTGTAGTCTGGAGCTTGGAAGAACTAGTGCCAACCATTTGTGTCTATGACCGTATGACGACTCGTGGACGTTCGTCAAGCTCTTGGCGAACGTCCACTAGTCGTCTGAGATTTACCAAGCTCCCACATGAACTGAGTTCGTGTTCGGTATTAAGTACTTGTGTCTATCTTGCCGGCTAAATTAGCGGAACGGTTTGTTAAAGGTCTGGCGAAACGTTTCGACATTGTCACGCAGTTTGCTCAACAAAGTTGCCTCCTAATGTCGGAAAAGCGGTTACCCAATCCAACATTTATTGGGCCTCATCATTTGTTGAAGAAAATGTTTGATCGAAAGCAAACTTACTTCCAAAATTCATTCTTACAAAATCCAAAATTGATATATACAAAATCGAATCAACAACTGTAAGTCAATCTTGCAAGCGTTGATCCCGGTCTTCAGCGATGGTTCACCGGCGGAAATGGGAAGATAAACGCTGGTCGATAGGAAAAAATGTATTACACGAGTAATCGGTTCATGCAATCGCAGTGAACTCTGCTTATTCACTGCTGTGTGATGCAGCATTCGGGAATGGCTACCAACGATATCTTGAGTTTGGACCATAAAAAGTCGTTTTTTGAACTGATCGCAGTCCTCACCCGTTTCTTGCAGTGAAAGTCAAAGAACATTTATTTTCGACCAAAGGCAGTTAATTTTGATCTATATTTGTCCGTTTAGGTCTAATTCTCATTAGATATCGTGTCCATGGCCTTGATGAGTGTATCACACCATATGTTAAGGGCTTGTAGATGACAGTGTGCAATAGGATGATGGTTAGCGATTGGACAAAAAGACAAAGGGTGCTGATCATGATTAAGTACTTCGCGGACGGAACATGGAAGTCAATTTCTAGAACAAAACCGATCCAAAACTAAGAGCATGTCAAGCCCCCCTAATAATTCGGGTCCTTTTCGGTGCGGCGTGTACATCCAGATGTGAGCTGAGCCAAACTGAAACATGTGCCGTAAAAGTTATGAAAACATAGTGGCAGTTCTAGAAATCTCTAAGGGAAATATGGGCTATTGTAAAGGTTTTATTGTTTTACCCAAACACTACCAAGAATCAACTAGCCTGTAAGAATGGCTATTAACACGATAGCCATATCAGGAAAAGACATTTGCAACTTAAGGTAACAAGGATTCATCCCTTGCTGATTGTTACTGTCCTTAGATCAATATGTTCTTATTACAGTGTAATTCTCGTACGCGTCTCAATTCATGTCATGTATAACACGGGAAAAAATAGAAATAAAAGAGGTGTTATTTACCGCTACATCTAAGACGAACTTATATTAGCTAAGATTGACCTAATTTATCGATTCTATCTACGATAAGAGTTTTTCACCGGCACATTAATGCGTGATGATCAGCCAAAGATGTAAGGTATTCTGGTGAACCAACCGGTTCTAAT
This sequence comes from Nanipora kamurai, assembly GCA_036872915.1. Taxonomy (NCBI): domain Eukaryota; kingdom Metazoa; phylum Cnidaria; class Anthozoa; order Scleralcyonacea; family Helioporidae; genus Nanipora; species Nanipora kamurai. The sequence goes on from JBAHVQ010221332.1 coordinate 4,621, forward strand.
TAAGACCAACAGAACAGCTTGAACGGGTGCTGTAAGATAAGTATATACTATAATAAACTACTCACGTTTGACGCAGGATTCATCTAGATGTTTCGATTCTGTTGTAAGTAGAACCCCAAGGACGAGAATGAATGCAACGAAAGTTCGGCAGCAAAGAAGTCCTCTGGACATGCTGGTCGATTGCACACAATGAACGTATCCGTCTTCGGCCTGCGTTTCTAGATATGAAAGATGAGTAGGCTATTTAAGAATTTGAAGCTATGCACGGGTATATAGGTGCTACAGATTTGGGCATGTGAAGCGTTGGGTTTTCAAGTCATGGCATCCGGAAGTCTAATATTAAAAAGACAAAGAAACCCAACTATTTGCCACGCATGAAGCGACTTTTAAGCAAGACAGCATGATATCTACTTATTTAATTAGAAGAAAGACGTAAGAAGACGTAATAATGTAATAAATGGAGGGGGGAACATTTTTGAAAGTTGTGTCAGTCGGTAAAAGTTTTAAAGTTGAGATCGTATTACGAGATGTCTCACGTAACATAATGTAAGCTTAGTGCAGATGTATGCTGCCATAGCCATGCATAGCATAACACAGCGACGACAAATGAATTGCCACACGTACAGATTGTGAGGTGAAATGTACGAATTCTTAGCGTGCTTTCAAATATGCTATCGCGTTGAAAAGCGTTGTCGCTTTTTCATCTAGAAATATAAGAGTTTTCCCATAAAACTCGTTCCAATATTCAAGGTACGATGTCCATAAACAATGGACTAGACGGGATCTCATATTGATAAAAAAATTTAGGGAGGAGAATTTGGTAAATTAACGTGAACGAGTGTGTTCAAAAATTTTGTAGTCCGAGAAATCGGAGACAATTTTAGGAAAGAACACTTGAGATAACTGGTTATAAAGTTAAATTAGGAAAATCTAACCAAAAACTTAAACCGAAAATGATCACACCGTAAAACTAAAGATCTAGGTCAAAACAAGACATTTTTAGCCAAAACCTGAAAACATAAAAAAGCATAAAATTGTAAAATCAAGTATTCGGATCCACGTTGCATCGTATGTCAACTGAAATGGGCTGGAATATTAATTCTTACGCATATACTAGGTAAATCTCGAAAAAGTATTAACAAAAGAAGTTGTTTTAACTCCTCTTGCTGTTAAAATGATTTTGTGCATGTCTGAAATAGGCAGGTTAATAGATTAGTGTAAGGTTGGTGAGGAAAGGGCTTTCATTACGGTTAGTATTTTAGTGAAATATATAGGGAGAGGTGAAGAAACAAGCTGAACTTAGCATCTTTGGAACAGGGAAGGCGTGAAAAAGAATGTATTGCAACTAGAAGAGAGAAAGAAAAAAAAGAAGGAAAGCAAAGCAAGGAGGAAATAAATGAGAGAGTGTGAAACCCAGGTGCTAAGTAAAAGAGGCTATCCTGCTCTCAGTCAATGCTGTGATACGACTAGGTACAATTTCTTGATTTTATTTTTTATTTATCTTAACCTTATCCCAAGCCTTCTTTTAACCTTAACCTTGGTCTAACACGAGATAACTTTAAAGTCAAAACGATCAACGCAGTTTTGTTAAGTCGTATGACGGAAGTCATATCGCTCCGGTTTAACCACCGCTGCAAGGATTTTGGTCTCTTTCCCGCAGGACTTAGAATTAAGTCGCCGTTGAACACACAAGAGGCTGTGCAGATCGTCAATTCCACCAGCAGACGATTGATCCGAGCGCGCATTAACGACTGCCATTGACGAGTCAACTACCAACCAAAACCAACAGCAACAAAGACTGCACAAGCGGGCGTTAATGATCAGTTTGTCGAAGTGTTCTCAACACAACCCCACCCACTGCTTCTCACAAACAACCACCCACCTCTATGGCTGATACGACCGCCCTCTTTTGACGCACGTACCAGATACAAATATAGGCGAATCTGACATTTACTCTTCACATGACTCTGAAGATGAGCCCCGCTCAGGCCGTCGAAACGTCAGTCACCACCACCAACAGTCTTTCTCAAGACTATATCAACTTGGACGATCAACTTCCACAAACATGTAACTTTTACATGTTGGTGACGATGATTCCTTTTAAAAAATAATCTCTTATTCGCATACCGGAACAAGAAAAGAACGCACTTTAAAATTGGTAATTGCAGGCATCGAAGAAACTAGAACAGAAGTCCGGATAGTGGCAAACAAGATGACACTCAAGGGAGGATGTCCTCATTTCGTTCAACGAAAATAGTTTAAGCACAGGACGTAGTCGAAGTTCCTACTTGAGATACGTTCTGTATTTTTCTTAAGATATTAATGTCAATACTGGAAGTAGCCACGACGTCGTTATTACAAGTAGCTCAAAGTTTAAGCCCTTGAGATGGAGATGGGCGGAATGAGAAATAATCGGTGACGGTTCATACTGCTAAAATTATACTAATATTACGGGAACCACAGAGTATTTTAATAAAATACATCACAATAGTAACTCCGAATAGTGAAATCATTTTAATCCTTTCCTGACCTAGGACTTCCCCCTTGACGAGTAAAATCGTCCGGCGTTAGCCAGAGTAAAATACTAAAGTCTTCATAGGTCACTGAGGACCCATACGGTCAGGAAGCACTTAATACAGGTTCTACTTTTCTATTAATAGTTCCTAGCTCTTTGTTTTCTGTCTACAAGTACCGCTGTCTTCTGTAACTTAATAGCATTCATGACGATAAGTAAAACATAGTCGAAACGTCAAACCTGTGTAATCATTTCACTATTCGGAGATACTATTGTCATGAATTTTGCACCAATATTATATACATACCGGCTTTTGGATAGTCTCGAACTTTCCACCTTAGTCTTTTGAGGGCGCATGGCTAGTTCCTGTTACGTCTTTAATCTTCATGATTTTCTGTGAATATGAAACACTTTGAGTGGTGTTTTTTTTTAACAAAGGAGGCTTGTTATAATTGATACCAAGTCTCACCTCATGACAACATTTACTTGTCTACTACACCAGCTACAGGGCGACTTAAGGCCACATCTTCGAGATACAATTGTGCCAGTACGACTGTTCTCCTCTCGTGTACAATTTACTCGTAAGAGGAATTATTAAGAAATTTACTCGTAAGAGAAATTATGCTTGTAATTTACTCCTAAGAGGAATTATGCTCAACTGTTGGCTGCATGGATTAGGCTCCATTTACACGACAAGATTACTCAACCTGACGTATGTAATTGACTCTTAACAATACCATTCTTACTTGCTATTTGCCCGATGGTTCAAAGCCTAGATAGTTTATCGGGCCGATAGTTCCTAACAAGTGAACAGCGTAATTCGTCCTTTGAACACCTGGGCCCAGTTGTTCAAAGGACGATTACTGCTAATTCTAGGTTAAAATTTAATCGGCTCTTTTGTTTGGCATGCTCTGCTTAGTGATTTAAGATCAAACTTTCTGGGAGAACACCTTTCTATATTTGTATGATATCTGAACAAGAAAGTTTACAAATCCTTCCCTAGATTAGGAGTGTTTCATCCACAAAGTTTTCGCTAATCCTGGATTAACTTAATTGCCTTTTGAACAACCGGTCTCTGACCTTAAATTTCATCTGCCGAATAGAACTATCCAATGATATTCTTCCTTTTCTGTGAATTACACTGAAGTTTAGTTGTTTAATGCTTAAATAGCGCTGGGCACTCACTACCACTTGTGAGTAAATTGTATATGCGAGGGGAACAGTCGTATTGGGACAATCGTATCGTATGCGACAATTGCTTGGAGTGGTCTGGATCAGACTTTATGTAGCTACTACTGTTTGCTATGGGTGAATCCTATTCCGGAATAGGAATATATTCTGGAATGTTCCAGAATAACTTCTGACTTAATTAGTTTATTAAGCTTTGCCACTATGATATATAAAACTGGAGTGCTCACACTTACATATAAAACAAAACATACACCGAATAAAATCATCTTGTAAAACTCAAGATATGAGTAAAAAACAAGAGAGAATGTTTAAATGGTAATATTTCGAATTTATTGCAAATTCATCGTCAGACCAAAGTACAGTTTATGTGATCAAAATGTGTGATAATATAAACACCTTTCTCTCTTGAAATACTTTGATCAACTTTCTCTTACAAGGCCTCTGGATCGCCCCAATTAATGTGAGTTTATCGAGTACCACTGGTTAAATCCTAGAAGTAAAATGTTTCTGTACTGGACAGAGAAGCCCAGCTCCGTTCCTTTTGGCAGGATACAAGGTCATTACTCCTCTCATCTCCTTGTTGTGCCATGTGGTCGCAAATATAATATATGAACTTAACAGCAAGAGCGGTCTATACCTTTACAACTCAACGATATGATACAGGGGTGCCTAACGACAATATAATGTTAGAAAAAATTAAAAACGAGCGAAACTAAAACCGACTGTCAGACACTAGTCGTTCGTGTAGCAACGTACCTCCACTTCAAAGCGACGGGAGGAAAGCTCCTTAATTTCCGTTCCGTAGTTTAACAAAAATTTCAGGAAAAATACGTTTTCCTGTTAAAGTTGTTTGAAAAGGGGGTACTTCAGATTGAATCCCGAATTTCGTCACTTGCGTGACCTTTAATACCAGGTAAAGCCGCGGGACAGCGCCGTTTATCACCCAAATCAAATCTAGATCCCGATCGTATAACAGATGAATCTTGATGTCCAATCAGAACTCATATGAATATTTTGAAAGGATCTCGTCTTCTGATTGGATATAAAGATTTGCCGGTCAAAATGCACCGACCTATTACAAGACAGGCGACGGCTCCACAGTAGAAAAACGAAGGCACTTTGGATCTCGTTTTCTTGTCGGGACCGTTAATTTTTTTCCTCAATGCCCTTTCAGACGTGTCGGAGTGCATATCCAGTGAAAAATCGAAAAAATAAAAATACATCATTGAGAAGACGATATAGACAAGTACGTAATGGATTCGGCCATGCATCTTTAGAACAAACATTGTCCTATTAATAAATTTTGCGCATCTTCATAATTTTATGCAATAATTCAATTTCCTGAAAAATCTTTTAACATCCCATTAAGCCGGTTTTCCACTTGGCGGAGTTTTCCGCTCAGAGTGGAAGTTTTAATTGTCTTTTTCAATTAGTTCCTCATCAGAGCTCACGAAACAAACTGCAAAAATTCTGTTCCGGGCGGACAATTCTGTTTGATGAAAAACTGGTACAATTTCCACTAGGCGGAATTTTCCGCGCGTACTGCCTTTTTCTAGTTTCTCATTGGCTCTCAGGAATTTTTAGGTTCCCAAGAGCCAATAAGAAACAAGGAAAAGCAGTGCGCGCGGAAAGTTCCGCCTAATGGAAACCAGACCTAACTCATGAAACAAAGAAAAATTCCACTCCGCGAGGAAAATTCCGCTGGAAAACCGGCTCAAAAGACATGATTGTTCGAGACACGAGATCAAATACTGGTTTATCTAATCGCATTTCATCAGGGGACTCGAAATTAAGCCCCTGTTTATACCTCGATTTTCCTCCAAATTATCGGTTGGTATGTTAAATATGCCAAACACTCGTAAGAGCGTTTGATCCTTTGATTAGACACCCCGAAGACCGCTTGAAAAACAGTCTTTATTTCTCTCATGTTTGATAAATACGTGAAATACTCTCCCTAATGTTTGGGGCATTTCTGATTACGAGTCGTCATAACGATTAAGTAATAAGAAAGTGCACGGATCATGATGTCCAACCAGAAGTCGTATAAAGATCTTTAGTGATCTTGATGCGCCTTCTGATTGGATATCAAAGCTTATCTGTGAAAACACGCTGACATATGGATCAGACAGGCGGATCCACATTGGTAAAACAAAGAAACTTTGGGTCATGTTTTCTTGTCAGAACCGTTAACATTTTTGCCTCAGTGCGTTTCAAGCATATCAGTGGTATATCCTGTGAAATATCGGGAAAAAAACAAACTAATTCTCAATCATTTGAAAAGAGAAGAAAATATTAGGTAAGGATTTGGTTATTCATCTTTGGAGGAAACATCGTCGATATGAATAAATTTTGTAAACCTTAATCGGTGTCAAACGAGAGTTCATTTTCCAAAAGAATCTGTTAATATCTCATCAGTCATGATCGATCGACAGGTAAGATCAAACACTCGCTTATCGTTTTCATCAGGTTACTGGAAACACTTCAAAACAATAAATATCCTGGGGCTACGCCGTTCAACTATCATTTTTCCCTCTTGTTTTCACCCTTGAAGTAACACTGAAATTCAGACGCTTGATTCATTAAGTGAAACGCTTCTCGGTGTTTGAGAAATTCAGAGGACGATGTAAAAATATAGGATGTTGCGTAGACATATAAAACAGCGTAGAAATGCTAGAGTAGAAGATGAACTCGGGTGAAGAATAATGATGTTAATGCTACTCCGAGCGACGAACCATACCGG
>JBAHVQ010221365.1:0-11063 GCA_036872915.1 Nanipora kamurai
AATAAGTCGTTTGTAAGGTCCCGGTAATTGTTGTGATCGGTTTAATGGTTTTTGTTCTAAGTTTGTATACCAGCTTTCTAGCGTGAGTCGCTGTTTGTAGTTGGCGCTGTAAGTAATGCATTTTCCCGATTCCTATTCAATGTTGTGTTTGGTTTGTCGGTGTTGTTTGGCAATGTGATTGGTTTAGTCTCCGTTTTTTGTAGCTCGTTTGTGTTCTGTGAGTCGTATATTTAATTTTCTGCTAGTCTCACCTATATAAGTGGTTTGGCAGTAGGAGCAATTTTGTAAACTGCACCTTGTCTTTCGTGCGATTATTCTCTTTCCTTAACGTTAGTCAGTACGTGTCGTAAAGTTGTTATCGGTTTGTGCGCTAGTCGTATGTTGTATGGTCGTAAAATACACGAGATAATCTCAGACGTACCTCTTATGTAGGGTATCGTTTCTGTAGTTGTTGTAAGACTGTTGTTTTCGTTGCGTTCATTGTCTTTGTAAGTATTAAGTTTGATGAAGTTAGAGTTATAGTTGTTTTTGTGGAAACCACGTTGTAAACAGTCATTTTCTTTGCGTACAGCGTCGGGTGAGTCACAAATGAGTTGTCCGCGTCTCGTCAATGTTTTGATGGTGGTAGATTTGTGAGAAGTTGGATTGTAAGATGATTGGTCCAGTAGCCTGTCAGTATGCGTTGGTTCTCTGTAAACAGTGGTCTGTAGTTTATTGTCACGACTTACCAACAGTCTAGGAAAAGAATAGCACGGTCTTCTTCAATCTCTTTGGTAAATTGTATGTGACTGTTCTGTTGGTTAATGTGGTTGTGAAACTCGTTAATCTCGTCTTCAGGTAGTGCAGTAATCGTGTCGTCAACGTAACGAAGCCAAAAAGGTAACGTGTGTTTGTAAGTTGCAAGAGCTCGTTCCTCTATGGATTGCATCACAATTTCAGGAACCACAACAGAAACGGGTGAGCCCATTGCTGCGCCATGTTTCTAGTGTTTACCGTTGTACTGAAAGTTGATGTGAGGCAAATTTTCAGTAGTTCCACGATGTCTTCTGTAGGTAAAGGAAGTACGACAGTAAATTCCTCGATCACAGTTTTGGTGCATTCTGGTGCCAGATGAAGCGCGATACTAGTGAACAGTGATCTCACGTCAAAAGACACTAGTTTGTAGTTGTGTGGTATTTGTACCGTTTTAAGATTGTTGATAAAGGTTTCAGTCGATTGTAGTCTATGTTGTGACTTGTTGGTTAGCGGTTGCAGTATGGTTGTTAAGTATTTGGAAAGTTCGTAAATAGACGACCCACAGAATGAAACTATAGGTTGCATGGGTATTTCTGGCTTGTGAAGTATCGGTAGTCCGTACAGTTTTGGTGATCGCCGTACCGAACACCCGAGTCGATAGTAAGTTTATACAGTGATCGTATTACTTTTTCTCGTTGAGAAAATTTGGTTGTTAAGTTTTCTTTGAAGTGATGGTGCAGGGTCTCGTTTACGTAGTTCATAGCTTTGTTTGTCGTTAACTAGTGCGTACATTTTGTCATAGTAATCGCTCTTGTTCATAACAACAGTAACGCGTCCTTTGTCTGCTGGTAGTATAACAATGTTCTCGTCTTGTCTTAGTCGTCTGAGTGCTTGTTTTTCGACTGTCGTTAAGTTGCTATCACGTATAGAGGCCGATTGTACGGTGGAGGTCGCCCTACTCCCGATCTCGTCTTTTGCCGTCTCTGCCAAATCTCTTTGACAAGCTAAGACAGCCTCGACACTCGATACAGTCGCCTCAGTCGCTATATGTTTGGGTGTTATAGAGTGTTTTAGTCCGTAAGATAGTAATCGAGTTTCGGAATCGGCAAAATGCATTACTTACAGCACCAACTACAAACAGCGACTCACACTAGAAAGCTGGTATACAAACTTAGAACAAAAACTATTAAACCGATCAAAACACTTACTGGGACCTTACAAACGACTTATTCACAAATTCAAACGTGCGAACAGCTAATAGACTTAACACTTTGACAAATTGATAATTAACGCCTACACAATCACACCCACTGCTTTTCACAAACAACCACACCTCAATGACTCATACGACCCCCCCCACTTATGACGCACGAACCAGATATAAATACAGGCGAACCTGATACTTACTCTCCTTTTGACTCTGAAGATGAAAGCCGCTAAGGCTGTCGAAACGTCAGTCACTTCTACCAACAATCTTTCTCAAGACTACACTAACCTGGACGATCAACTTCCACAAACATGTCAAGTTATTTACTCATTCGCACGATTCACGATAAGAGAAATCGCCCGTGTAAACAACTCTTTACACGGTCATAAGTTATTTATTATACAACTTTAGCGTAACTTGATCTTTTTTAATTTCTTTCTAATCATAAAAAAATAGAAGTCTATTTTACACTGGACGAATTTCCCTTTCTAATTTCACCCTGATGTTTCCTATTCACTCACAATTCTAAAGAAACAGATCGTGAATGCAAAGAACCTTTATACATATGACAGCTGCTCTACAATAAAAGTTAATCGCTTTTAGATTACTTTCTGAAGTTTTTGGGTGGTTCACATCAAATTAATTTCACTTGATATTAATTTTGTTTATTTAAATTAGTTTTAGTAATTACATGGATTAAGATTATAGAAGACATACATTCATGAATGTTGCCAATTTAATGAAGCACTCGATTATTTTGTTTTGTAACTTGTGATTAATTCTATCATGTTCTCTAAGTAATACGTACAATAACGTTTTTATACCCTGATTATGAGCAGGGTGGATACAGCCTGGACTGCTAGAATTTTCATAACTTTTCCAAAACTTTCCACAGCCCCTACACTCAAACTTCTATACAATTCAACAATAAAGAAACACAACTTATAAAATAAAAAATTTAACATAGCCTTCTTTCACTGCTGATAAGCTGTGATGAAAAATCAGTTCCTTAACCAATTTTTTTCATGTATAAAAAGCTACAAAACCATTTTATATCATTCTATACCCAAGTAAACCAGTAGTTAGTTTTTAAAACTTTTAAGTTCCTGGAAAACACTTTAATCCATTTCCAAAACTTTCCTTGCCTTTTCCAAACCTTGTACAAACCATGTTTGACGTATTAACACATCCACGTCTGGGGGAATTGATAAAACGATTGAAGTACCTTTATTAAGCTTTGTGCCACACGCGAAAAACAGAAAACACTGACTCAAATTTTTTACAAAGATTTCAAAAAAATCTTCGAGACGAAATATACATGGAAGATTGAGGTCTAATATTGCAAGGGTCAGACCGAATAGAGTTGAGAAAAAATACAAAATCGCATAAAAATTGATTTTTGAACAAAATATTTCTTGCCAGAAAGCGAAATTTTCCGTGCGGGAAGGAATGTTTATTTGTTTTCCAAACTCTATGGTGGAACTAAGTTAAAAAGACAAAGAAAATTAATTCCAGAGAAAATTCCTCTTAGTGGAAAACGAGCATAACAAACTCGAGAACGACAGTAACGTAGTTTTCAATCTCTTTTTTTAGAGTACAAATGTCAACCTCGTTCTCGGTGAAAGATTGGAAAAATAACCTGGGTCAATTCTGTAATTCATGCCAATGGAACATATTCATGCTGCTGGGTAGTCTGGAACTATTCGTGATGTATAGCAAACTCAGCAACGTGATTAAGGTTCTATTACAGGGATATATGAGGAATCATCCTCATATACAAATAACAGATATACTATAATATGTTGGTGTATGGATTTTCAACAATATAAAGCTGGTATATGCTGCTTTTTTGCACACGAAAGTTCAGCATGTTCAGAATTAATTTGCCTTAATTTTAATTTTAATTCCTTCCTTTTAATTTTAGGTTCTTTTTCTATGTAGGAATTTCAGTTTTTTGGCATATTTTGTCGGTGATAAATATATTTTTTTTTTTTGCAAGAAATTTACTTACTCTCATGATTCTTCTCTAAAAAGGGAAAAATAGAATATTGCACCAAATAGTAGAGCATGTTGAAATCTTATCTGCACGATTCGCAACACATTGGATTCCTTCGTTTGCTTTTTTCTTAGCTTGTACAGAAGACGCTGAAATTACGACGTCTGTGTCTCCCTCCTCTTTAGATTCTAGTGTTATTTATATGAGCGCATTAGAAAAAAAAAAACGCATCCAGAACTGAAAAACGAACAAGCCAAACAGAGAAATAAAACTTGTATTAAGACGTGAGTCACTAGTAAAAACGAGATAGATTATTAACTGATACTTTGAGACATAGTTTGCACTACAATATGACATGTTAGAAATAATAATTCGCTCCTTCAACATGTGAAAATACTTGGCAAAATCGATTTAATTTTCGTGCAGTTTGCAGCTCTTAAAAATTTTGCAACTTGAAGTTAGTTTTCTTGCGGCACTCGTTACACGATTCGAAATATAAAGCTAAGCGCCTACGTGCATATACACGGAGTACCTTGTGTGTGATTCGGCGATGTATAGATTAAACAACATTCAAACAATGTAACCGCGACTACAGCACCAACAAATGAGGGGTTACCGATTTTCCACTAGAAAAACAATGAGCATAATAGCAAATTTATCCACTGGAAAGATTACGGCAAAGCTTTAAACTTCACACTCGATGAACAACCGACTCCTGGCGATTTTTAAGTTCTAATAAGCAAATTATATGGATCTGCGCTCGCAAATGATGAATGTCGGAGATACCTTAACGATTTCTTCAATTAACCTGTTCTTTTGGGTCGAATTCAAGCTGGAAGTTGACTCAGCTCTATCCCGTGTGGTAAAAAAATATTTCTATGTCTTTTAGATTACTAGACAGGTTATCAAACAGTAACTTAATCGGGATTCTATAACAAAGGCTAAAGAGTTGGCTGTTCGTTTGCGTTTACGTTGTCAATTTCGCCGCCTTGAGTTGGTTTTGCTTTGAAGGAAAAAAGAAATAAACCTTAATTAATATTGTATACCTATACCAAATACCTTGATTGCTTGCAATCCGCAGGTGGATAGATGAACAACTTCTTCAATTTGTTCCGATTGAGGACCTGGTAGAGTTTACCCCAAAGTCATAGGCAAAATTCTCTGCTGTTTAAACATTAAACCATGATGAACCGACTGAGGACAATGGCTCATTATGGCTGGACAAGATTAGGAGATTAGACACAGAGGTCTTTGTCCATGCTTTATGGGGCAATGCCATGAGAACTTTGCTCTAAGAACCGTGAAGCACGACTCTCACATATTCTCGTTCTTTTTGGACCAAGTGAGATAGACGGTGGCTTGAATGCTGTTTCCTTTGCTGGTTGTTTTTCGCGAACTCTAATTCTGCCTGCTACTTAGCTGATTCCACACAAAATTTCTGAAATTCATCTACCTTGTTTTTAAGGGTTGATATGCAGTTTTAAGGGTTGAGAGTTAGTCGTGAGCAGATATGTAAGTCTCCTTTAACCTGATGATTGTTGCTACAAGTCCTTGATTTATAGATTTATCAACGAAGGGTATACATGATCATAGCCAAGTTTAATGTTACAACAACGACAGGAGGACAAAACTAAGTCGGATGATGCCTTTCTCGGAGTGTATGTTGCCTTGACCGCTTCGTTTTGAAAATTTTGCTGTTTGAAAATGACAACATTCTATTGGGTTTTTGTATGTTTTTACTAATAAATACGTCCATGACAATTTATATCCTGCGAGAAAAGATTTAATTCAATTATAGCCAGCCAATCAAAATATTTCGGGCGATGGATTATCCCAGGTCTCGCGTTCCTTGGCGGAATTAAAAAGGAACGCCGGCTCTGAGAACGAGATTATCTGTGAAGTGGATGGAATAGTAAATCGGATCGAGAAGAAGAACTGACTTCACTTTTGAAGAAAATTGAAATTGGCTTGACTTTTCTTGCGGATTGAGTTTTTCGATCTGCTTCACATTTCGATCGAATTCGAAGAGCCCCTAACATCGATGTGTATCGCGTAAATAATCCCAAGGGTAGCTTGGCGAAGCAGAGCAATATCTAATCGTGCCAGCCTCCGCAGAGCGGAAATGAATTTTTTTCAGAAGTACTTGTTAACTAGTTACGCCACATTGCTTTGGTCTTATTCCGCGCCCAGTTAAGTCATAAAACAATATGAAATTATTAGGCAGTATAAAAGCAGCGTATAACGTTAAAAGGTTCCAATTGGCATACTGGCAAATTATTAAAATCAATATAGGTTTGTCGAAACACTACAATCTTCAATTAGATCATGCTGAGATTTCGATTTGTTGATTCAAGTAGCCCTAAAGTTCAGAGCAATTACCAGCCTGGCTGTTGTCTGGCGTCATATGAAGGAAATCAACGCAAGATTAACTGACGTGACATTGTAGACTCATTCTCAAGGTGTTTTAGTTTATATGACGCCAGGCACCAACCAGCCTGGTAATTGCTCTGAAAACGACATGAGTCAACAAGTCGAAAGCTCAGCATGAGCTAATTAAATTTCCTGGTGTCTCCACAAACCTACACCAATTCACTTCAGCTACTATCGCCTTGCAAACTTTCAAGGAATTATTTGTCAAGTTATAGTTGAAAACTGGTCTAACGTTTTAAGCTAAGGCCCTTCGTCAGCTAAAGAAACGTGTAGGAATACGTTTCACTCTTTGACGAACCGCCGTCGCTCGATACATTAGAATTATTCGACAATAGTTCTGCAATCCATCAGCCTTTTAACTTTCTTTGCAGTTGAGTCTATTTGTCTGAAGAAACGTCTTGATAATCAAATTGCACTCTTGGCCTGTCGACGAAACTCAACTTACAAATCATACGTAACCATCATGATTACGTCATTGCTTTTTCTAGCGATGTCAGGCACAGCATAAAGCCGGTAACAGCTTCATTGAAGTACAACAAGAGGAATTAGTTACAGAGAGCGACGAAGAATCAATATACCCTGAAACGTGATCCACAGATACAAAGCAGGCTATAATCAGCAAGACAATTCTTTTTACCAACGTTCACACGAACGACAACCGAGGACATAATTGGTTGAAATACATATTTTGTGCGATGACAAGTCAAATCGACGCGAGACAAGTTTTATGATGACAAGATAGATGTTCAGGCCTGTTTCAACTGAAATAAATTTTCCACGGCTGACTCAATAATTCATGGTAACTCGTTTATTCAGACGTACTAAATTTCACCACTTGAGCGAACTTGAAATAGGGTGTACTGGGCAGAAGACGTGGACTGCTTTTTACACTCCTTTGACTGGAAATAATATTTCAAATCCTAAGAGGTGAAATATGATTTTCAGACGTCATTCAAACACCTTTAGTTCGGACTGCACAGAATTTTTTTGCATCTTGAGAACGGAGACAGAGTAGGTGAAGTCCCCTCCAAAGTACAAAATTTCTCGAAAGATTTTCAGGTTGTTCAAAAGTTGACTGGTTTGTTATAAATATTATACCGTACAGAAAGAATTTTCATGTATATTCATCGTTTTTATTTTAGAGATTTTTACTGTAGAGCATGTATAGCTTCTTGAACCTATATATCTGATCCCTATAAACTTCTCAACTGTAACGATTTATTTCATCATAGCCATAGCATAAGGGAATGGATAACATAATCAGACAAAATATACTATGGAAAGTATATTATCAAAAAACAAGAGTTACCGCTTTAAAGAGGTCATCCTTGTGCTATTGCAATGAATACTTCGATATCGTATTTTTGTTCTCATGTAAACGAGGTTTCATATATCTAATTGTAATATATTTCATGAGCAAGTGGACAAAGTAAATTTAACTATGAATCCACGTACGGTGAATAACTCTCTCGTTACATTGCAAATACCTAAAACTTAGACATTGCGTTTTTAGAACAGTTATCTGGTGAGAGTGTCGCGACCACGGAATTCTTCTCCAGAAGAACTTCATGAAACGGACATTTCTCTTCATAAATTCAAGTCACTCCTGTTCAAATACCTACTACTTCTACAAAGCTTTCATAAGTATTTCTGATATAGAACATCAACAGTCATTGAGAACAATATGTTTGAAGCGCCATTAAATAAGACATCGAAGACAGGTGACTACAAAGAAATGTTATTTTTAACTTTAATTTATAATTGCAAAAACAAGCTGCTAACGTAATTGGCTCACGCTGTGTCGGTGCTCCAAGACAGCTGAAGTTAGTATAATAAAGTAAATTATTAAATAATTATATACCTTGATGCGGTCGTGCTCAAGACCCATAGGTACTTAAAAATACTTATTCTACCATGAAATAAAAGACTACAGTAAAAGGTTCAAAACTAGTATTACCAGGATGAAAGGTGTTTTCGTTTACTGGTCATATCTGGAGGAGGTAATCGAACGTTTTTGATACAATATAATTAAATGATTAAAAAATTATACTAAAGAGCTAAGTTCTTGTGAAAATATACTAGTTTTTCGTGCAAGTGGCAAACTCCAAGATGATATAATCAGGGATTTGGTTATTTGGAAAACTTATGCCTCCTCACTGGATTATCTGATTGAAAAATACAACAATAACTCAATTTCAGGAACAACAAACACACGATCTGTAAATAGAACTGTAAGAACTGAGCGTGCAATTGAAGAGGAAGACTCAAAAAACAGTACAGATGCATCGCTCCAACCCTTCAAGGACTGATACCTTTGACAGAGATTATAACTGCCTATCTGTGCTTACTGATCGTTAAGGAGATTAAAGAACTCACGCTGGCCTGCTTATACAGAACTGACGCTGATACACAAGGTACTGGCATTGCAGGAAGGATACACATATTGGCATTAATCATTACGTGTTCATCCGGATCGTTGTTCAAAAAATTCAGGTTTTTGTCGGACGTTTCGGTTTCCGAATCAACGATCCAGATGAACACGTGATCATTAATTCTACCAAACCCGGATTCAAACCATTTACTGAACAAATTGTCATCTAAGCTCTATAAAAAGTAAACTTGGTAATAGATGCGACTGTCTTGTGAAATAGTTTGGGTCTTTTCCCTGGTAAATACACAACATTTAAAAAATAGTAATTGTTTTGCCTTGTTTGCCTAGCCTGATACGAACATTTGAAGAGTTTGGAAGAACTGGAAAGCTGTTGTGTGATTCCGAGACCAAAGGTCGAGGACTTACACAACTACTTCAGAGTTCTCCCAAACTCTGACGAATGTTTTGCATCAGCCTATGTAAACAAGGCCAAAATGTGTCTATGTCTATTACAAAATAACTCGAACAAAATAGATAAAATAAACAGAGAAATAGCGTTCTTCAGAAATATTATCAAACCTTAAATTCTTAATTTTTACTGTCAGGACGACGTGCGATGGCGTAATACATCGTAGATGGTGAACAATAGTGTCGCCAGGACGGTGTTTGGACAGGCACATGAGAAAACGGTACTTGACCAATCACAACTTCGGTAGACAATGCCACCACGGTGCTTCATACCGAGCTTTGTCATTGAAATCACGAATGAAATGAATTGGAATTGCAAAACCATTCCATAGTCATTTCACAAGAGCATGCCTGTCGAAGACTGTATTACTAGTTTAGCAGAATAGATCGGAACGTACGGCGGTAAAATGTTTTATTAAAATTCTCGCTTATATCTGGGAATTGTAATCAATACGGTATTGGTCTCGCTCCTAGCTTGCTGGTTTCGTGGTGGCACTGGTAAGATGATTGAGCTAATTAAATTTTATTTATTATTATTTATTACAATGCTAAACTAAAGCGTGATTATATTCATCCTCTTTAATACCGATAAATAATTCTTGAGTAGTTAGTTAATGGTAGTTCTTATCGTTGAAATGAAAGAGCGTTTCGTTTGTTTAAAAAGAGGAAAGAAACGATACGTGGAGTCTGGACGTCGGTCAAATTCGTTTTCTCTGAAAAGAGTACTCCTAATACCAGCCTGAATGTTTTGGATTCAATCTCCGTCCTAGACCCAGAATCCTTCTTTTTTAAGAGCCGAGCTTTCGCAGATCATCTGCGATATCTAGCTGTCACAGAAGCATCGTGTATAGTGCTCATTTCAAACTGGAAAGAGTATTTCAATTCAATTTTGATAAATCCTTGCGATCATACTTTCTAATGCCGTAATGGCCAATTTGCATGGCGACGAAATATAAAGAAGCCAGTCATTCATATCCTTGTTAAAAGGGCATTACTAACCACATTTTCACAGTGACACTAGAGGCTTCTAGGACCTACATGTTCAACTTTATCATATTTGACGTAATTTGTAAAGAACGAGTTTGAACGTTTCACCAGCGAATCCAAACACGAGGAAACATGTTGACTAACACGATACCGAAGACTCAGTGTTTTTATTGCTTCAATTGGATCGTTTGGAATTCCTGATGAAACACGAAAAACAAGTTCTTTTTATAGCTTCTCAAACGAAGACATTCAGAACTCTCACTTGTTCTTCACTATAACTTTGATGAAATCAGATATGAAATTAAATTGATGTCAAATTAAACGACATATTTTGATATGAAAGCAAATGTGCTTTATTTTATTCATACTAAGACGGTATGTGGGTGATGGTATCAAACTGATTGTGAACAGTAGTGCAAACAATTTTCAGTTTAAGAGTGTTCACTTCTCTTGAAATTCTTCAAACATCAAATCCAGATCTTGATCATTTCAATAATATTTCATGAACGCTGATGATGACTATTTAGTATAGTTTTTCAAACTTGTCAGTGGTTTAGAAGAAAATAGAGTTCAAGTTGCGGTTAATTTATTCAAGTGTTTGATTGTGTTATCAAAACAACGTATAAGTACTGATTTTTATTTGTTTTTTTCTTCATGAATGAGTTTGGTGATCTAACTTTAAATGTTTTGCGAAGACGTTCAACCGATTGAACTATTTATGGAAATTCTTTTGTTTATATGTATGTTTCCGCGAACTGGGTAATAACTGTCAGTAGTCTATATCACTAATGCATATATATATATATATATATATAACTTTAATAAAGTTAGAGCGGCGTTTGCTACTCGGAGTTTCACGTGTCTACAAC
>JBAHVQ010221396.1:0-11061 GCA_036872915.1 Nanipora kamurai
CTTGAGTTTCACAAGATGATTTTATTCGGTATATGTTTTGTCTTATATTTCTTCAAATTATCGGCTGGCTATGGTTTGTTTTTTTTTTTAAGTAATCCAGTGAACTCTATATATGGAGAGAGAACTTCTCGCCCTCAGGTGAAGCCAAATATGGCCGACGTGGAGGTGAGTTTTGTACGTCAGTTTCAGTCCCCTACGCGGTTTTTGCAGTAAAAAGAAATTTTGGGGTGATATACACTTGAAGTACAGATTCAAAATTTTAAGCCCCGTCGCTCGCATCGGTAACATCGTTTGCATTCCTCAAGTCGCTCGTTGATTAAAATCGGCCGCTTAGCCTTCATTGCATTTATAGATGACCACTTACGGATACAATTACATGACAATTCAAATTTAGGTATTTTTGACGCGAAAATTCGCCAGTCTTCATGGCTTGTAATTTGTATCAACCAAAAATGTCAGATTTCTTTTTAGGGGAGAAGTAGCTGAATAAGTCCTAAAAATATTTTGATAAAGTAATCCAGCCCATGTTCACCCCTATACCTATTAACTAGAGCTCATGAAAGTTTTTGTTTACTTACCGGATCTCTCTTGCCGGCAGCTACCGCAAGGCACAAGTACAACTTATCCAAAGGATTTGGTAAAGGCGTTCACAAAATAATTTATTACTATAATCATTCGCTTTCTTCAAATAATTGTGGATGGCTCGCAACGCAGAGCCGTATTACTATATGCTATACCATTTTATAGAGTATGAGTTACCTATTATCCTGGGCCTCTCGTAACCATAATCTAATTATGAGTGAACAAATGTTTATCTCGACTATCGAGCGGTATTAAAACATTAACTATCGAATGAGAAACTTTTTTCCTGTGAGCAAACCACCCACATAAGAATGTTTACACAGGAAAATGTTCATTACCTCTATCCCAATCTTGCCTTTTCTCAAATAAGACTTAATTACCATAAACCGGGATGAGACTTATACTAGTCCACGCGTTATAAAAAATGTTTCGAGAAAAATGTAGTCAGATCTTGCTGAAAGAGTTGTTGCCTTCATTGGCGAAGCTAGCCATTTCTATATAAAAGTACCAGTGCTTACTTACAGTAAACCATGAACTTGCTTCATTGCTCAGGGATAAATTCTCCTGCAATTGCTTTGCGACAGGTGACGCATATCCGACCACAAATCCCAAACTAAGAGTTCCCAAACTTGCAATGAACGTTGCAATAAGAACAATGGGTTGTAACTTTTCATGTCTTCCACGATGAGTAAACGAAGAACTTTGTACGAGACATGAAAGCGATGTTGTTAACATTGCACTATAGGCCGACAAAACAGAATAAATTCAAGTAATCAACCTCCTCGCCTGCGCGATTCTCCCTGTGTTCTGTCTCGTAAGTCAGTGATTATGTTACCAGTCTGAAATTTCAACGATTTTTCAAAATTCGAAAAATAGTGCTAATTAATGAGGCCTATACAAAGAAAGCTGTAACGTGTTGCTACTTCGAACCAAAACTACTTTCTCCTTGCTTGATCTGCCTCCTGAAGTACCCAATAATGATGTCGAGTCGTGACGTCCTGGTCAAGTGGCCGTCATGAGACGCAACTAAGCACCTCTCGTGTAACCATGCCGGAGGTGAACGTGCGCCCTTAGGTACAGTGTTACTTGCATGAAATTCGGGAGTTCGCTGGATTTCAAATCTAATATGTCCAGAATTTTTCCTGCCATGAATATTAAGCTATACTAATAGTTTTGCTGTCGACAACGTAGAGAGATTACCTACTCTAAGTCAAAACTATCTCCCCCTCACTTCGTCCTCACCTCAATTAATAAACGGTAACGACGCGACGGTCACATGGAAGACAAGTGGGGACCAAGCTGAAATTTATTCCCTCATTCGATACACAAGATGCGAAAGCTAGGGAACACTCATCTTTTCGTTCATACATTAAACTGCGTAATTCTTCACGTAAAGTTGCTATGCCTTATCACATTTTGTCACGGAACCAATTGAGTCGTACTGCCTATTAATTTACAGCGGCTTTATCGACGTAGATCTGGTTTCCTGTTTCTTTTTAATTTTTTGTCGGCGTAACCAACGTTCCACAAATCGTTTAAAAATTGAACGACGATGAGGAACTGGCAAATAGATTATCGCTGGGTAGACGTGGAAAAAATGGAAAAAGTGCATGGGAACAGCTGGGATATCTGAAAGAAGAGAAACATCTTCAAAATTTTAATTAATCCCTGAATGCTACCAAATTGCTCTTGTTGTGCATATCCCCTTGCTATATTGAAGCGTTTATATTATCTAGAGTGAGACGTTAAACAAAACATTCTCAGCGTCGACATCATCAGTCAACTTGAGCTTATAGTACATACATACAACGTACAGTTGGTTTTGTATTATATTATGTAATATTACAGTGTATATTAATTGTTATTGACCACTCTAGAAACTTTGGGGAGACGGGGTCCAGGTTTACGTGGTAATCATTCTGGGATATTTTGAGTGGACAAGTCTTCAAAATAAAGCCAATGTTGGCCTCGTATCTTGAGTAAAAATGACTGTTTCCAGCATTTAAAATGCCTGAGAATGTTAATTGCTTGGTAACGTATTGACATCAGACAGAATACGAGTTTACACGCGAAACTAACCTCTCAATATGTTCGGGTTTTCTACCACTGGTTTTTGTCCCTCTTCATAACAGCCATCTTCTGAGCTGAGGAATAGTACATTTTTCAGACTCTCCTGTGGATACATTACTCCCGGGATATCATCTTGTGCGAAAACTTTTCTCGAACTTGAGTGGTATTTTTTCACTTAAGTTGCCATGTTAAATTTCTGCGTCTACCCAAATGATCCCAGAAACTCTTGCGAAGCACCATTCATGCTCAGGCTACCCGACGTTTCTGGAGTGGTGAATAGTATTTACGCAAATTAGGCACGATTTTCATGTTAGCAAAAGTGCATTTTTTTCAGAGTTCGCAAAATTAGCACGTCATTATTTGTCTGGCATTTTTTATCATTTTGTAAGGGTTTATACTAAAACAATTACACAATTCGCCGTCGTTGTCGATGAGCGAATAGTCCACTCAGGCTGCACCTTTGTTGACTATTCCCTCATACACAGCTCCGACTCATTGTCTAATTGTTAAATAGATAATGGAAAATTATTGCGAATATTGAATGTAGGAAAAGTGTTTACTAGGAGATTTGCGTTGTGGGATTGCATACAGGGCAAAGAACCAGTTTAAACTTAATTGTAAAATACTGTCTCGAAGACGGACTGACCGGTAGGAGGGTGCGTCATGTTTGCGCTTCGGGACAATCACGCAACTCAAAGTCACCATCACATTGGTTGTTACTTGACACGTCACTGGTAGAAAAATTCCATCGTAAATTCCCTGAAAATTATAATAATCCTTCGAACGACAAGAACACAAATGCAACATTGCATCCTGAGAAGTGTCATGAAACAAGCTTCGAAAGAACCAAGCTGAGATGTAGAGAGGAAAATGAGATACTGGACGCAATCATAAGGATTGGTGCATCGCTATGGTGTGATAGTAAATGTTGCCAATTAGATTTTTGTGCTACTGAGGAGATATTTAAACTATTGGATATTAGAAATTTGATTAAAAGAAAAAAAAAGTGGTCGTGTGAAATCCCTTGAAAAGTTGAAAAGGTAATTTTAAGTTAAATTGCATGGATATTTGAATTACCTGTTCTTTAGTATAACTAGCTGTAGTTGTCGGTTAGCCAAAATGCTGTTTAACTCCTGTGTGGGGCCGAGTGGCTAGTTTTCGAAGCCATAAGACTTTAGTATTTACTCTGGCTAACGCCGGACGACTTTACTCGTCAAGGGAAGAAGCCTCAGTCTTGAAAAAGTTGAGACTACAATTGGACTTGAAAAGAAAGCGATGTAGAAATTGTTCAAATGCTTCCAGAATAATGGTTTTACGCCAAAAGTGATAAGAAAAAATAAAACTTAAAGTCTTAGGAAATTTTTGCTGATCAAACTGTGGAATGCCATTGACTCACAAAAACTCTGAGTTCCAGACGGGACTCGAACCCACAACGTTCTGAATGCGAGCCAGACGCCGTAACCATTGAGCCACTAGAACTCAGAAGGCAGAGGAAGGTTACTTTCGGTATTTAAACCTGGGATCAGCAAAAATTTCCTAAGACTTTAATAGTATCAAACTACAACTCAAAATTCAAAAATAAAACTTGTTGGAAAATTTCTCAAAGTTTGGAAAAAAGCGTTATCTCGGCGAAACAAAGCGATTTGTGGTATTTCTAAGGTTAGAATATCCTAGAAACAGGAAATCATTGCAAAGCTGCGTTGATCTTCCTAAAATGACGTTTTTGGTCAAAAGTGATAGAATAAATAAAATTTCACTCATGGCTAGGGTGGTTTTGAAAATTTTTTAAAAACTAGTTGATAACTGTTTCTTGAGCTATAAAGCGATATTAGGTTTTCTAAGGATGGCTAAAAATCTATCTCGTTGACTCCTTCGTGACTGCATGGTTTCGTTTTTGAACCACAAGACTTTAGTATTTTACTCTGGCTAACGTCAGGCGATTTTACTCGTCAAGAGAAGAACTCAGTCAGTCACTATGGAGTTAATACTTTCTTTGCCACGGTTGGTGACTTTGCTCCTCAACGAAACCCTCCTACAAGCCCGAACTACAAAGGTTAAAAATGTTAACGAGCTGTGAAATTCTTCAATTTAAAGTCAGTACAAACTATAGGTAAAAGCAATTATATTTCGGTATTTCTTTAATAATAAGATTAATTTGACAATTCCGTTTTCACTTTTTAGCCTATCTTTGCTTCATTCACATTTATTTTTACTATTATTGCTGACGATTTTAGCTTCGAAAAGGTGTTGACTTGGCCAGGTGCGTATCCAGCAAAGCAATGTGGAGGCTGTCTTCACGAGGTTACACCAGCCTGACCAGTAGGTTTCAACACTAAAATGAAGGGAAGGAAAATTCTAATTGCGTTCAGGTGCAAAATTTCATTGTTATTTCAGTACTTAGATATTTCAGTACTTTAGGAACTCGTTTCTAATCATTGACGTTTGTAATCGAGCATCTTGTTTTTTATCAAGAAGTCTGATTCCTGGGTGAAAACATTAAGGGTCCTTATTTGTAAGTCAATCCAAATTTTTAAGTGTCTAACTCTCTATTGCGACATAATATTGTACGTACTCTAGAATCAGACTGGCCTTTGGGGCAGTGGCATTAAGTGAGTAGGGGGTGCAGTTAAAAAAATCACTGACATAGGATCAACTATCGCCCCCTGCTACCATATACAAACAAACAATATTAAACGAAAACAGGACTAAAAATTGAAATAGATTCAAACTGAACCGCGCGTTCTTGTCGCGCTGACGAACTCTGAAAGTATTTTTCCGTTTATTAATGTTGAAAACATTCTTAGTACTGTTCTAGGTGTTTCTGATCCTGTTACTGTCCTGATAGATAAACTTAAGTTTGTTTCCTTTAATTTTGTTCTTGTTTGTTCTCGTTGTGCTTGTTGTTCTCTAAAATCGGGTTTTTAAATAGGAATTGTACTAATAAAAAGTATACTTATTGTATCATTATAGGGCGCATTTTACGGCATCCTAAGGGGGCGCATGCCATTCGCACAATTTGTTTCACTATTCACCATTGGTTCACTATTTAACATAACAGAGGAGAAATATTTTAACTTAGAACTTAGAAATTACTTACTTCTTTCTTGTTGTTATTGGTGGTGTTGCTGTTGCTGCAGTGGTGTTGTTTGTTGTTGCTTCTGTGTTGGCTTTTGTTGTTGTTGCTGTTGTTGTTGTTGTTGCGTTGGCTTTTGTTGTTGCTGTTGCTGCTGTGTTGGCTTTTGTTGTTGCTGTTGTTGTTGCTGCTGTGTTGGCTTTTGTTGTTGCCGTTGTTGCTGTTGCTGCTGTGTTGGCTTTTCTTGTTGCTGTTGTTGCTGTTGTTGCTGCTGCTGTGTTGGCTTTTGTTGTTGCTGTTGTTGCTGTTGCTGCTGTGTTGGCTTTTCTTGTTGCTGTTGTTGCTGTTGTTGCTGCTGCTGTGTTGGCTTTTCTTGTTGCTGTTGTTGCTGTTGCTGCTGTGTTGGTTTTTGTTGTTGCTGTTGTTGCTGTTGCTGCTGTGTTGGCTTTTGTTGCTGCTGCTGCTGTGATGGCTTTTGTTGCTGCTGTTGTTGTTGCTGTGTTGGCTTTTGTTGTCGCTGTTGTTGTTGTGCTGGTGTTGGTTGTTGCTGTGGTTGTTGCTGTCGTTGCTGCTGTTGCTGTTGTTGTTGTTGTGTTTCTTGTTGTTGCTTTTGCTGTATTGGGTGACCTTGTTCCAATAAAGGGTTTCTTATCTCGACTTCATCTTTTTCAAAACCTTCTGCATTTTCAGCAGCAGCTACATTCTCAGGCAGACTGCTAGTTCCACTTTCGTAAAGGTATTCAGGAGACCAGTCGCGTTCATCCAGTATCAAAACTACAAACAAACAGTTTCAATATGTTTTAAGACACAAATCAGTATTGTTGAGAAATCTACCCTGTTCCACTCCTAAAAATGGGAATAATTATATATATTTATATAACATATTTATGTCCCATTTTAAATGCTAGTTTAGACAGAAAACTATATTTGTCTGGCGTTTTTAAATTCTGAACCTAAGAAATTGTGATGGTAGCAGAAGTTAAATCTACAAGAATTCTGCGCTAACCAAACCGAAATACAAACAAAGCAATACAACAGACTTATTGACTTTCTTATGGCATAGAAAAATTGGCTCAGTAGAAATGAATCTAAAGAAGCTAATCTACAGAGAAATGGCTGGAAATCCTTTACGATAGATTTACATATTATATTAACCTCTGTTTCGGTTTCGATTCAATTTCAGAATCATTTTGAATAACAATTTTCAAATTGCAACACGGATTTGGATCATTTAGTTGATTTTCGTATGGTATTTAATCACTGATCAATTTCTTTTTCAACGCAAAATGAAATTACAGCATTTGAGTACAGCAAAAATTATACCTGGATGCCCTCCAGCAAGCCCCATAATCACGAAAATGCAGAATCCACCAAGGAGTTTTGTATTCATTCTTTCAGAAACTGTGGTTACCACGAAATAATGTATTCACATCAACGAGTGTCTGATATGAAGTTAGGTTCCACCAAGCTGTCATGCGAATTTATACCCTGTCAATCTTTTTCATAAACGCTTTTGTCCTCTTTGTAATTTTGGGTTAAATTAACAAAAAATTCTTTGCTAAATGAAATGTAATACCGGAGTATGCACATTGTCATGAACACAGTGTCAAGGAAATTTTAGCCGAAGATCTTCTAATGAGAGAAGAGCATGGATATCCGTAGTCACGAACACGATATTCAAGGCTCGTCAACTCAAAGTGATACGTTAGTACTTCGTTAAGTTGCCAACTCTTGTATGAACTCTTTTCTGACGTCAATGTCATTGTATCGACTGGTTCTTGCGCTTCACAGTGAGCACGTTTTCGACTGAGGATAGCAACGATTTGGCAACGATAGAAAGTATAACAAGTCAGTTTCCGTAATAGGAGCAGATTGGAGTATGTTGTAGTCAAAAAAGTATGTCAAAGGTGTAAGTTCCCCTGGGGGATGGTCCTGTGGCAAATTTCCCAGAAAATCCTATATTTAAACATCTGTGAAATCGGTGCACTTCGAGTTACATTTAAACAATTTAAGACTCGTATTCCGTGAAATCAATGTTCCTAGGTCACTAAATTCAAGCTTAATAGGAATTGATTTACTCGTAAAATTTAATATGCTATCGAGATAGGTATTTGAAATTTTCAGGAAACTCAGTTAAGAAAGCTGCTGAAAAGTTTAAGCCCTTCCTCAGATTGAGGGGAGTAAAGAGGAGCACCGCTCCACAGCCCCCCTTGGTCTGTTTCAGTCACTGTTTAATACCACGATAAGATTTCCTTGTTTTTATATAAAGTTCGGCGAATGTTGAAGATACGGCTACACCAACTGACATATCAACTGACATCAATTTCTCTTAATTCGCAACCGACTTTCCAAGAACAATACATATATATATATCTATATCTATATCTATATCTATATCTATATCTATATCTATATCTATATATATATATATATATATATCTATATTTCTTGGGATAAGTATGGGTATAAAGTATAGATATAGGTACAGGTATCAGTATATTTATCTGTATTAGTCTATGTATATGTTGACCATCTCTGTCTTAAATACCAATACTTTACTTTATATAACCATTACGTAATTTATATAACAAAATATTGTTTCGGTACCGGATACATTTATCACTGGTTACATCCCGAAGACAGAAGGCCTGGTCATATAACGCCTAAACATATTAATCAACGCAATCACAATTGTATTTTATTTTGTGATGTGGTAAGCAATGACTGTATTAAGCTTAACTATTCGATTTTTATCTTGTGTAATTCACGATGGGTGCGAGGCAAGGGTAGCAGCAGAACTGTACTTAATTTCGTGCTGGAGATAGCATTCACGATACAATTAACGAACCAACACTAGTGTTTCACAGTTCGCACTGTTGCCTATGCCGCCTTTTCTTCCCATTTTATTGTTTGGTGTACTCAGATCCTGTGGATGTTCCGTCGTCTTTTATTTCAAAACGACCGGATGTCGTTATTTTGTCGAAATCAAAGCTTGTCGCCATTTGTTACCTGTTTCTGATGTAGCGCGTCCCGGAAGGTGTCGGCGCGATGCGTGTCCGTTAACCAAACTGCCTGGATACAAATCAAATCTAAGCGATTCTTCAACTGATTTCTTGACCGTGAACAGCCTAATTCTTTACCTGTATTCGTTCGATTTACGCTTGCGCAGTTGTTTATATTATCATATACTTCCTTATGTTATACCTCGTTATGGATAATGAAGAAGGGAAAAGTAAATAGACTTGTCTAATAATAAACAACAGGAAATGATCAGTCTCAAATCGAAAGCTATAGTCTACTTTATTTTCCTGGAAAATATCTAGATTACGATGTTGACATTTACTACATTGAAGGTCAAATACATTGTTTTACGGCGACGTTTGTTCTTTATACGTATATTTGTTGGGGAGTACTCTTAAGAAGCCATTTTTTGTTACTGGATCATTATAACGAAGAGAAAAAAAAAGAATTTATGCCGTATTCGGCTATGTATCGTAGTTGTGTGTTTTCTAATTAACAAAATTTTGAATTTTGTCTTTATGAACTAAAAGTTTCGTGTGATAGTTTTTTTTACGTACAGCTCACAAGGACTCAAGATTTTGTGTTGTGATTAGGTAGACATAAGTTAATGTGATGTAGGTGGGATACGCTTCATTTGCGAGTGTGGTAAAGAGGTCTACTGGTTTAACATGAATGACGAGGTCTTTCAAGGTTTAATAGTTTAAAAAACCCGGTTAATTGACTACTGCATTTGATACTTTTGGCTTGTGTAATGACCGCCGAAACGCTGCAGTTCTTGTAAAATGACTGTAGTCTCAGCTTGAGGTCAACAGCCTTTGCTTCTCCGCAAGCTGAAGTTGTCCACGTCAACAACATTAGGGACTAAAAATAATTCATCCTCTTTGATATGCATCAAAAGTTGCTGTGTTTAACGGACGACGTCGACGTCGTATGTATTAAGGTCCCAAATCAGCTTTGTTTAATATTTGTTGAGCAACAAATGTTTGACGAGATTTCCGTCCGCCACAAGAGATATAAACACTACAGTCGAGTGAAGGAAACAGCTAGGAGCGTTTGGCTCAAAAGAAGATGGAGAACCCCGTCCTACATCATCGACTTGAAAAGAAATGATACTGATAATGATACCAGATTTATAGACGTTGGAGTCGTTGTGAGATTTTGGTATATTCAACTTGGTCCGTTGATATAGTAATCTGAGCACAATATTTTAAATTTTAAATTTTCAACAAGAGGTTCAAGGGTACCCTGTATAACAGTGTGACCTGATGAGGGACAAAAGAGATACGCTGTAGGCTCCTTGATTTCGGAATCCTTCGTACAACCCTCGTCTTTCATAACAGATCGGTGAATACTAGAATGAGATCGCGCACGTCGCTGCTTATCTCTGTTTCCTTGCGTTCTGGTACAGGTCTGGCCTCGTGTCGCGCACTAATGCCTAACACGAACGTTCTAAAAACGCGTCGACCCTGAATCAATCCTTTTAAAAAGATTTCCTGAACATGATCAGCTTAATTCTTTATCAAGTTTATCTTAGTTAAGCTACCACAGTTTGTTTATTTTAATCATAGTCGTGGTGGCCTAAAAAAAGTAAATGCCAAATATTCATTTGTTGTGAAATACAATCGTTTCATCTTCTTCCATTGATGTGTGGTAATTTGAGCGTGATATTTTGAATTTTGATCTTTCGAAGAGACTCTAGGCCAACACCACCAAATGAAAGAGTAAACATATGATACAAAATTACTCTAATCTGAATGATAAAACATCATGGATTCTTTTCTCAGCTCAAAATTGGACCCAAGTTCTACTGACATTCCGTCATTCATTTATTCCCATGCCGTTGATATTAGTAAGTCTTTGTGGAAATATATCTTTAAACGTACAAATTGTAAAGGACGGTTTTCATCAAGTTAAGTTCGCTGTTACGTCGACGGCTGTTTTGTTATTTTCCGTTATCCTGATCATAGTCGGCCTTTTCGAGACTACCTTATTAGTTTATTGTTTTATTTGTTATTTAAAATTCTTTATACACGGAAGCCTTTCAGATTAAGTCTGATTTTCAATGGGTCGTGTATTAAAATACTAGCTAAAAAAATATTTAAATGGCAAAAGCTACAAAATGACATACATCTATTCACAAAAGTAACATAGTTAACAGGTAATTACTATGAATAATTCACACAATTACTTACTACATCTAATTCATAGGACAGTATTTCTTAAGTTATTTTAAAAGAGTTTCTAAAACTCATCAACAATTCATGAGGAAAATTCAAAAGAAATTAAGGTTTAATCAATGTCTGTATACCCCGATA
>JBAHVQ010221407.1:0-11060 GCA_036872915.1 Nanipora kamurai
AGGTTCCCACCAGTTCGCACGTTTCCGCGCCGTCGAAACTGCCCATTGTCACATCAAAATTCGAGCTGCTGTCCTTCAGCTCGAATTTTGATGTGACAATGGGCTCGAAGGACAGCAGCAATGCTCGAAGAATTCGTCTAATTGTTAGGTGTTTTGGATGATTTGGCGACTTGTATGATTTACTGAGGGATGTTGAGAATTTTAACAGCGTAAAGCAAATATAGTGAACCCCATCCGTGTAGAAACATTAAAACAAAGGATTGTAAAAGATTCTATTGTCTTGCTAGCGACTGTTGCTAATCTGCGAAAATCTTGCTGGATAAAATTGGGGGTGAATGTTTTCTTTGTTTATAATTTGTTTTTAAATTGAGGGGATTCCAGCATCAACAATTGCTTTTTAACAGTTCACCGACGAAACTATTTGCTTTGACAAGATTAGCCAGTGAAAAATATTAAAATTTCATAAACACCGCTAAAAAGCTGTTTAATAATATTTCTTTTATCAGCGCACCAAACAAATATACGACTGGCCCAATGTTAAACCTTCTATTAGCGTCACACGTAGCTCGCCTCTTTCTCGCTGTTGGTTACCCAGTTGGAGAATAAATAAAGCATCTTTCTGGCAACAGGTCATCATCGTAAATATATGTATTATTAGGGAAAAAATTAAACTATTTTAATTTAAATTAAATCATTCTCTTTTTCAAAACAGACGAAAAAACCCAAAAGAACACATGCTTTTATTAGCTTGACACCTAAAAACTTCACAATATCTAAACTTGACCATTCCCTCCAAAACAGTTGTGGTCAATGAAAACTTAAGTTAAACGAGGTTAAGAATTACTTGGCATGTTGCTTAAGTTGGTGCTGATAAGGAGTTCGTTCTTATCTTGTTCCATGTTCTATTCTTCTTATAAATAGTATTGCTTGTTATTTATACTGTTATATTGAGAACAGAAAATGTTTGTTTCAACTCCACGTTTGTGCCTATTTCCACGGTTGCAATCACATACAGGTTGTATCCACTGGGCTGATCACATCTTTCGCTATTGCTGCTAAGTAAAGGTCTCTCATTGCAATTGGAAAATCTCAGAAAGACCAGGTTTCTCATGTAGCATTTGAAAACCAGGGGAAACTGACAAAGAAAGCTTGTATCACGTTGACAGTAACAGTAATTAATAAAATAAAGATACAGATCATAAGACGAAATAGAAAAGCTCAAACAATTGTCTCTTTTTATAAAATGTCCTCATTAAATCTTTTCGCCAATTCAGTGCCATTGAATTGCTTGATCAGTGTGCTTCAGGAATGTGGTCATCATCCCTAATTCAAATAGTAAATTTAATATCTGTCAAGTTACGATAAGAATTCGTAGTTTTAATTTTTTACCAAACGTTCACATCGATCTTTCGCTTGTTTTCACAATATACAATGCATTTCTGTTCGAGTATGTTCCTTAGAAATTGTATAAACAAAAGCGAGACTAAATATGTGAACTGCGTAGCCACCTTGTGTAGGAAACAATAAAAGTAAAAATCAGTAGATAGAAGGATAGACTGATGTCTGCAGTGAAAGTCCTATTTAGTCTCATGACCTTTGTCAGGAACACCAGAGTTTGTCCACTCCATTTACAGGCTTGTTTTGAAGTTTCGTTTATTGTTTTGTACTAAAATTGTCTTTTCAAAGTTAATTTATAAGCCCTGCTGTGTGCTGGAAGGCATAGTCAATAGCAACATTTTTTTTCTGTGGCTCAAATGCCTTTCTACTGAAAGTATTCCACAGTTTTTCGACCTTACTATGTTATTTATCTCATTTTCACTTTTTATGACATGGAATGGCAACCATAACTTCTTGTTGCTTCCGTAATCGTCCCTTTCTTAAACTGTTTTATTTCATTAATAATGTGACCTAATTAGAATCAATCGAGGTCAGTGCATTGTAGAGCCGGAATTTTTTTCTCGGAGTGCTTCGACATTGCGAGAACGAAATAATTGTATTTACGAACCCGTGTTGCAATAAGTCCACCTTTGCGTCTGAAAATTGGTCTTACGGTTATACGATAATTTGCTTGGAATGTTGTCCATCACTTAACTCTACTAGAAAAATCGTGGTGTATAAAAGAGAGCCACCCACGTCTCAACAGGAGGCCAAATTCACTATCTCATAGTGGGCTTTGTTAGTCACACCCTTTCAGTCTTGCGTCCTACAAAGGCTGAGATATCACTGTTTGTGTGAATATCTAATCATTTAGCGGTGGCATCTAGTCTGGAGATCAGAACTGAATCTGAGAGATTTATATCGTAAGTATAATGTTGATAGCGAATTTTAAAAAGATTTCGATCTTGATTTTAAGGGTTGAACATGTAGAAGAATTTCAGCCGTGCTGAAATTTCATCCGGGATAAGCGATTAGAAGTATTAAGAGCTTAGTCCTGCAACTGCAAGATAATTGTTTGATTTCTTCCTAAGCCCAATCTAAAATTTCCCTTGTAATCAGTTCCATAGACTTGAAATTATTCACCCCATGGTTTTTGAAGCGTTACGTAATATTGCATAGAGCCCTTATGAAAGGTTTCGAATATTTGTTGTTTAATCTTGAAAGAGCAAGGTTTGCCAAGCATGCGTTATTACTAGTTATCTTAGACCAATCAGGTGAAGAACTTTACCTCTTTTTACTGCGAATGGTTTATTTATTTTCTCATCGAGCATTATTTCGAATAAGTGTTATACATGTTAGTTATGAGTTACTCTTCCTAAACCATCGGATTACTTATATATGGAGCGTTTTGTATGTATGTACGTATGTATAGCATATTAAATAAACGACTTTGATTAAAACGGGTGACAGAAGCAAATTATAGATAATGAAATAATATAGATTGACCTTGTGTCGTAACATTGCTTTTTTATCGCTGTAGAAGAAATAGAAGTTGTTACATATCTTGCTGGTCTAAATTTCGGTCAAATTCGTTGTCTGGTTTGTCCAGGAAGAGGTTGCAGGTATGAGAACCATGTGTCTTTTCGTAAATATGAATTCGACAGTTATTGACTTTACCAATTAACTGAAGCATAGTTTGAAAGGGGTTGGCATACATCTTTATAGCTGTGAGCATGCAAATTTTTCAAAAGAAGTTGTCATTCTAATTGAACAATGTTTCGTTTTATGTAATTATTAACTAAGTATTTAGTCCAACGTCTCTGGTCTTCGGTAAAATATTGCACTTTTGCTATTGGTAATGTGAATAACCATTTGGACTGTTAACCACACCAATTATCAATAATTCTATTTAACATTTTATAACGTAATCGGTGAAACGACTTGTTGGAGCCAAATTCAAAGTTGAATTTAAATTTTAATTTTCCTTCTAACATTTCATGTTAGAAAAAAAATAACATCATCAATTTCAGTATAGCTGCAGTATAACCTTATATCACTTTAATAGATGTTTGTTGGGGTAGGCAAGAGTATTCGTGTGTCTCATGATTGGAATGATCTCTTTATCATGAAGATTTAATTACATTTCGCAGTGGTTTGTTTTGAATTAACTATACTAATGACCAAGTAGAAAATACTGTGCCTACACTGAATGTGTACGTGTATTTGCTTGAAAATGAAATAATTTGTATGCGTATCCTATAATAGCGTTTTTGCGGCGGTTTTAATGAAAACATTGAAGCAAATTAACGACGAATTTAATGCCAACATTTCCTCCCAAAGGTTTTTGGCTTCTTCAAACTATTGGAGGATGTGATACATATGTCGTGATATTTGTAAATAAGTTAGTGTTTTCTTTCGATCATTTTTTTTTTTATTAAACCCGTAGATGAAAGAGAAAAAACTGAATTTCCAAGCATGACAGATGTTTCTGTGCTATCTGTAGCCTGGTTCTCAGATAATCCTAATAATCCTCCGACTAACGCACCGTACAAGATTTTTCGGTAACACGATTATCTTACGATTATGGGAACATAGCAGTCATAAAGATCGCAGTGATCGTGGCCGTCATGTAACCTATGTCGTGAAAGTATAATCGAGGTCTAGTTTCACGACTGCTACGATCACGATAAGACAGTCACAGGAATATCGTGTGACCGGTTTTCTATGTATGTGAACATCTCCCCGGCTGTGATACGATCTAGACACGACAAAATTTGATATTCCACATGTCGCTGCATATCCATTAAAGACATTCAGGTTTATTACGGTTATTACGATTATATGAAAACAACACCGTTTGAAAATCCTGCGATCGCGAAATCCTGTATCGTGCGATTGTCGAACGATCGTTTCGATCAATAGAACCTGCCTCGTAAATCGAAATAAGGATTCTAAGTTGATTTAAAAGTAGCAAAGAATCCCGCATATGCACTATTGAACGACGGTAAAAAACCAAAAGGGTTTTAGGGAACTGCTGAAAACGTCGAATAGAAAATACTAGCATTGCGAGCTATGGCTGTCCATTGGAGTGAGGCGTGAGGTAGAATATTGCGAATAAATAGTTGAAGATGGCATTTTAGACATTTAAATTTAAAGTGCATATCCAGAACTTTCTTTTTAAGTGGAGATTAAAAGACAATGGTGGAGAAACAAGGTTTTTATTCCCAGAATTCAATTTCCTGTTTTTGTTTTCAACATATCTTTTGTTGAAGTTAGTAAAAACTGGCAAATTTTGCTTATGGTGATGTACAAACCGAGAGCTTGTTAAAGAAGGTTGAGCCCTAGTTGTGACATCATTTAAAAGGGGTTGTCCTATGTACTCAATGGAGAGTCTGACGTCCAAAGTCACTCGCCCCAAGCCTTTTCGGAAGTGTGGAAATTTTTCTTGAGAAGATATGAGCGGCAATAAAAGATTGACCAGGCGGAAAGCGTAGCCTTGTACGAAATATTAAAGCCCAGCATAAAACACGGAGTAAAGGCATAATAAGGTTTAATTCTGACGTTTCGTTGTATTCATCACAACTTCTTCAGAGAGACTAATTACATGATTGCCTGAGCCGAGATATATATTTAATTGCAGATTGTCATAAATTAACCGATAACAAAGCGATATTAAAAATAACAATTACAAATGAGAAGGGAAGGTGGAAAGGAGAAGATGAGAACAATTACGATGAAGGACAAAAACTAGGTGACGTAAGAAATGAGTCAAAGAATAGGAAAGTAAAGGTTGACTGAAATTAAAGTAGAAAAAGCGGTGTGGAACCAATATTTGCGTTTAATTCGGCTTAGGCAGTCATGTAATTAGTCTCTCTGAAGATGTTGTGATGAATACTGTAGTACTTACTCAAAAGATCACCCCTCACAGTAACATGTATTTACACAATACGCGCCATTTCCTACTTCAGGCAGCATTACATTGTTCAGCATTACCCGGATGTAAAGCCTTATCGGATATTACACTCCCCCTTTCCTGGCTTAACACATTGTCCCAAAATAAACAAAATATTAACTAATTACGTCATACACAAGTACTACAGTAGGTTCAATGTACTCGCAATCCTTGTCTCTTCAATAATAAAAGTTCGGTACCCGTTTCTCCCTTTGTGGATATCTTCTTCTAGAGTTCAGTTCTTCTCCAGCGATTGGTTGATTGCAGTCTGATTGGCTGTCACCTTTGGGATCAATAAGTTCCTTTTCTCCATCAATTCTGGATCTTCTTTCCAGAGAAAAGGGTCTCCGAGCAGATGGTTGGCTTGCCAGTGTCGTCGAATTATCACCACATGTTTCCCCACTGGCTGGTGATGTTGACCTCGGTATCACCTGGTCTTGGTGACGTCGGACTTCTCGATGATCATCTAACTGTACATAGTAAAAGACCGGCCTAGTTTGTTCATTAATTATCCCTGGACTCCACGTTTGTTCCTGTCCAAATTCTCTGGCAAACACAGTGTCACCTGCCTGAAATCTTCGGTGTACCACATACTGATCATGTGACTCTTTCTGTTTCATCTGTTCATTCAGTACTCTCGCTCTAACATCTGGATACAACAAGTTTAAGCGTGATTTTGGCTTTCTACCCATTAGCTTCTTGGCTGGCGTAATTCCAGTCGTTGATTGAGGCGTAATTCGGTATTAAAAAGAAACCGGGATATTCTGGTCTCCAGACTCTCTCCGACTGACGTCTTCTTCATCTCCTCTGTAAAAGTTTGGACAGCTCTCTCGGCCAATCCGTTAGAAGCAGGGTGGTACGGAGCTGTTCTTCTGTGGTGAATGCCATTCTTTCTCAGGAAGTCTTCAAACTCTTCACTGCAAAAATTACTTGCATTGTCACTGACAATTATGGTAGGAATGCCATGAATTGCAAATGTTGAGCGAAGTTTTTCAAAAGTCACTTTAGAGGTAGACATTCTTGTAGGATGAACTTCCAGCCACTGAGTAGGCATCTACCATTATAAGGAACATTTTCCCCATAGACGGACCCGCCCAATCAATATGGACTCTTTCCCATAGTCTGCTTGGCCATTCTTACGGTTGTGCCTCTGGGGGATTCTTCCTGTTCATTTGACATGATTTGCAGGTTCTGACTTTATTTTCCAAACTGATATCCACGTTTGGCCACCATAGCTCCTGGTCAGACTCTTCATCCTGCAAATTCCTGGGTGGGTTTCATGTAATTCTTCAACAACCTGACTTCTTCCCTGCGGTGGAACGACCACTCGGTTTCCCCAAAGAATGCAATCATCTTGAACACTGAGCTCTTCTCGTTTTTGAAAATATGGTTGAAGGTCAGCATCAGGGCACCTACTGGGCCATCCATACTTTATGAACTTCAAAACTCTTGCAAGAAGGGGACTTTTCCTTGCCCAGTCCCTTATTTGGTCTGCTGTTATTGGAGTATTCTCCAATAGTTCTGTCAGTAACATTGTCTCTCCCGGAACTGGCGTTGTTGCAGGGATGGCAGGCAAAGGTAAGCGACTAAGGGCATCGGCATTTGCATTCTGGTTTCCTTCTTTGTACTGGATGGAGTAACTGTATGCAGGCAAAATCAATGCCCACCGCTGAATTCGAGCGCTGCCATCGGTGGCGTCGTCTTGTCTGGATGAAGTATACGTTCCAGAGGCTTGTGGTCTGTCGGTATAGTAAAATGCCGACCATACACATACTGGTGAAACTTCTTTACACCAAATACTATGGCTAGTGCCTCCTTGTCTAACTGAGAATAGTTTCTCTCGGCAGGAGACAATGGTCTTGAAGCAAATACAATTGGTCGCTTTGTGTTGTCTGCCATTTGGTGAGACAAAACTGCCCCCAAACCATGTGGTGTTGCCATCACATGCCAGTATTCTTTTCTGGATCATAATGGACTAGTAAAGGCGAAGACTTCAGTAACTCTTTGGATTTGGTGAATGATTCTTGGTGCTCTTTGTTCCACCTCCAACTTTTCCCTTTTTCGAGTAAGCCTTGCAGAGGGGCCAAGATAGTTGACCGATTTGGGAAGTAGGTTTGGTAATAGTTGATCATTCCAAGATATGATCGAACTTCTGGCACATTCTTTGGTGCTGGTGCCTCGGTAATAGCTCTGACGTTTTCTTGAACTGGTTGTATTCCTTGGCTGGTTATCTCTCCAACCATGAATAAACATTTTTTCTTTAGCCGGAGTCCAGCTTTAGACAACTGTTTAAGGACCTCTTCTAAATTTGCTAAGTGTTCCTCATCATCGGAACCTGAAACCAGAATATCATCTACGCTCAACACAAAAGAAATCTCTTGCAACAAGTTTCCCATCGTTCGTTGAAAAATTCCAGGAGATGCAGACACCCCATATGGTAAAGCCCTTTATGCATATTAATTGTGGTATACTTTTTTGATTCATCCTCTTGCAGGATTTGCTGATATGCTTGACTTATATCAAGTTTGGTGAACTTCTCTCCACCACTCAAGGTGGCAAAAAGGTCTTCAGTTTTGGGAATGGGGTAGTTGTCTAACTTTGCTGCTTTATTGACTGTAACCTTGTAGTCCCCACAGATTCTTAATGACTTGTCTTCCTTAACAACTGGCACAATTGGCGCATCCCAATCTGCAAATTGGACTGGCTCTATAGTTCCTTCCTCTTGCAACCTCTCTAGTTCTTTCTCTACTTTCTCTCTCAACGCATAGGGGACAGGTAGTGTTTTGCAATATTTTGGTTTTGCACAATCATCAACATATATCTTGGCTTTGGGACCTGTAAATGTTCCTAATCTATCTTGGAACACTTCTCCATACTTCTCAGTCAGCTCTTCAACTCTGCCTCTGACTATGCCTTTCTCTCCCTTTCTTAATTGGAATAAATCTTTCCAATTTAGTTTTATCTTGCGCAACCAATTTCTTCCAATCAAATTTGGGCCTTTCCCTTGGATAACTAGAACAGGGAGTTCAATTTCTTTCTCTTCATACTTCACCACAACATTAACTAGACCCAACACTTTCACTTGCTCACCAGCGTACGTGTGCTGTCTTACCTTGGATTCCTTTACCTGCGGGTGTGGTTGCTTCTCCCTCAATCGGTTGTACGTATCCTCACAAATGACACTCATTTCAGCACCTGTATCAATTTCCATCTTTACTCTTTCTTTGTTTAACAACACATCCACAACGTACGGCTCAGTTTTTTGTTCGCCGAAGCTGAAAATCTCATAGTTGCTCTCTTCTTCTTCTGCTTCCTCCATCTTTAGGTAATTGCTGGTTTTTTCCGGATTTTGAAGTC
Organism: Nanipora kamurai; assembly: GCA_036872915.1. Taxonomy (NCBI): domain Eukaryota; kingdom Metazoa; phylum Cnidaria; class Anthozoa; order Scleralcyonacea; family Helioporidae; genus Nanipora; species Nanipora kamurai. Next base: position 8,687 of record JBAHVQ010221407.1, read on the forward strand.
TTGTCATCTCGCCGATTTCCTGTGTTTCTAGCGGTTTTCTCCGACACTTGCTTGCTATGTGTCCCTTCTAGTGGCAAAGAAAACACTCTGCTTCTCTAAATTTGCATTCTTGTGCATTGTGCTTACCACTGCATCTCTAACAGTCGCTCTCCCATTGTCCCTCTTGATTTAGTTTTTGGTCTTCTACGCGGTTCAGGATCTTGCGGTGTGGAAGTACCACCATCAGTGCCCATTTGTTGAGTTATATCCTTTGCATTCTTTACCGCCGTTTCCATTAAAAGTGCTATTTTCACGGCTTTCTTAAAATCAAGCGAACTTTCTGCCAACAGCCGGGGTTGAATTTGCTCGTCATTTATTCCATACACTAAGCGATCGCGCAACATATCTTCTAGGGAATCCCGAAAATCACAGTGTTCTGTAAGGCTTCGCAATTCAGCAACATATGATGCAATCTACTCACCTGGTCTTCTAAATCGAGTGTTAAATTTAAACCGTTGTACTATGCACAAAGCAGGCATTAAAATAGCGTGTTTTTTGACACAATTTGTGTCCTTGTAAAAGGCGAATGTGTCCTTGTAAATAGAAAAGCGTGTACTTGAAAATAATGGACAAAAATGTTTAGTATAATTTCAATTTGAGAATTTGAAATTATATTAAATGTTGTTGCACCTGAAGGCAAAGTGTGCCCTTGTAAAAATTCCTTATTTTAATGCCTGGCACAAAGGCTTCGGGTTCTGGTGTTGCTGAACTAAGTCTACCAGTTCCTTAAACGTCTTGTCCGACGGCTTTCCTGGCATCGTTAAGTTTCGGATCAATTTGTACGTCTTGCTCCCACATACACCCAATAATATCGCTCGTTGTTTATCTGCGCTGTCCACGCCATTTGCTTCAAAATAAAATTCCAGACGCTCGACGTATTGACTCCACTCTTCCTGTGGATCATATTCTTCTAGTTTTCGATGGTTTGCCATTCTACCTCGTCGCCAAATGTAGTATTCACTCAAAAGATCACACCTCACAGTAACATGTATTTACACAATACGCGCCATTTTCTACGTCAGGGAGCGTTGTTCAGCAATAACCGGATGTAAACCCTTACCGGATATTACAAATACAACAAAACGTCAGAATTAAACTTTATTATGCCTTTACTCCGTGTTTTATGCTGGGCTTTAATATTTCTTACAAGACAATAAATCTGAATTAATTTATCCCCTAAAAAAATAGAAATTATCACAGTTTTATTTTCAATGAGTGAACTCAAAAAATCTAAGAAGTCTGAAAGAGCTGGATATGCACTTTAAACGTTATAAGTTGAAAAATCCAAGAAGATCAAAAAGCTAATCGAGTAACTGTGACGACCCCAAGGGTGAGGGGTATAAGAATTTTTTCCTCTCTAGAGAAATTGTCCCCCATTTTTTCCCGATAAAACTCGTAGCGAAAACGTCAGGTTTATATATATACATTTCTTAGACGTTACTTAAACATGGAAAACGCATTTTTAATTTTAATTTCCCAAATTTTCATTTCCCCCTAAATTTAGCATATTCTTCAATCGCAGTTGCCCCCTTAAAATTTCTTTATCCCTCGTTTGCCTCCCCAGAGTCGCAAGTCTGGCACCGCCTTACTTCTGCCGAATAAACTATTGATCCCAGCAAACTAGCTAATTAATGCACGCTAAAAAGAAATTAGAGTTGGGAAGAAGGCAGTATACAGGGTTCGCACACTTCCTAACAATCTAGAAAGTTCTTAAATTTCGAAACAGTAAATTTAAGTGCTCAGAAGTGCTTGAAAAGTTCTAAAGGTCCTTAAAAGTCCTTAAAAACAAAATACGAAAGCTTTGAAAGTCATAGACAGTGAGCCATATTTTTTTGATCCTCAAAATCAACATGAATCCTGAAAAAATTGTCACGATATAATCATTTGAAATCTCAGATTGCCATAAAAAATTCGATTATTTGAAATACAATGATAACATTTCCTTAATTTATATGGCCATATTCAATGTTGGAAGGTCCCTATGAATGTTCCTTCAAAGTCCTTAAAAGTCCTTGAAATCCAAATGAAGTAACCTGTACGAACCCTGAGTATATCAATTAAAAAAGTTGCTTTAAATTATAATCTTTAATATCTGAATTTTTTTATCTCTAGAAATGTTTCTTTTTTCACTGTTCCTTTGGTTAACCAATGTTGCAAATATTTTTGGAGACATTCGGGTACCTATTTTGACAGCACCACTGAATTCTTTGCCGATAACGGACAGTCTTAGGCCTGTATTTGTTCAGGGGGATGAAGAGTATTTCAACAAAGTTACAATTTACGAAATGTGGCAAACTCCGCGCACTGAGGGTCCAGATATTCTTCCCTTTGAAAC
>JBAHVQ010221418.1:0-11060 GCA_036872915.1 Nanipora kamurai
AATTAAAAAATTTTTTCACGTATGTGTTAGCAATCATACCTAGTTTTATTATCGCCAATAAAAAAATTTGCCTGTAGAGGCACTTTAAGGATTCTCTCGCCACCAACTAAGTTACTTTTATGCTGCATTTTACGTTCTCAAGATGTCCGTTAAACCTTTTAACTCAGATAAATTCCTAATCCCCGAGTGGGAATCGAATCCGTAACCGTAAAAGTTGTTCGACAACTTCAAAGCCTTCTTTCTGCCATCTGAGTCCCAGAAGCCCGATGACAACAGCGCCTTACCCGCGAATATTTCTTGGAATATTTCTTGCTGCACTTTCTGATTTAAATCGCACTGCTTGAATCGTCGATGGGAAAAATTACCGGGCGATTTACGTGAAGACAACATCATATACGCCACGACCGACAGTATTATGCGACATTTGTATTATGTAAATGGACTCCTAAATCATAAGACATTTCGTGATTTTTACGGTCCTTTTGGATGCCAATGCACAATGCCGAAAGGGAATGCTGAGATTAAAAAGAAGCCATGGATTGAAATGGCATGAATCGTGCCATTTTCATTAGAGCAGTTAACCGTTCCCCAACAGATAAGATAAAGTCGAAGAGATTTCAAGGAAAACTAAATACGAAATTTCCACGCTGTACATTATTAGATCAGGGACTTGGTGAAGGGAGTGAGTATTCAACCCCTCACTGATATCACAAACGTCAAAACATTGCGTCTGAAAACTGTAAAAATCTTGAAATAATGGTGACATTTGATTTTGAAGTAGTTATGCGTCTACTCATGTCAACAACAAAACTAATCTGAAATTCCAGAATAATTCATCTGGAGCCAATGCAAAAATTTTACATTAAAGCATTCTCAATTACAAAACTTTATCAGTTAAACCACGATTGCACTCAAAATTATTTCAGTACGTAACAGCGTAAAAATTAAAGGACGGGGTAAAAATTAAAGAACGGTGCAAAAATTAAAGAACGGTGTAAAAATGTAGGATGCTGCCTGGGCAGTATAATAAAACAGCGCAGAAAGTTAAAAGGTTGCAAGACTGCCGAATATATGTGGGAAAATTCTGATGTTTCGGGCAAAGGCCCTTCTTCAGAGTGCAGAACACGTTTCACTCTCTGAAGAAGGACCTTTGCTCAAAACGTCGCAATTTTCCAACATATATACGGCAGTCTAGCAACCTTTTAACTTTCCGCGCTGGATAATAATTAGGCAATTCTTCCCATATATCAAGGAAGGAAAGAAAGGATGAGAAAGTATAATACGGTAATTACAATGAGAAATTCAGATTTTTAATAATGGAGTCTGTTTCATTCACGGAAATCAGTGAAACCTGGACGAAACCTTGTGGTTTTAATTATAGAAAGTTTTTAAGACCACAATTTTGTCAAATTATTGTAAAGTGTTACCCTCTATAAATAACGTTTTTACCTTACCTTACCTTAGACATATTCAGAAAGAAATCGACACCATGTGTTTGCTCATGATACCATTGGTAAGGTATATCTTTAGTGTAAGGTTTCAATATTATTTTAGTCAACTATTTTTACATCCCATGCTTGCACAAATTGTTAACTTGGATATTAATCGAAATTTACAACTAAAGTCATTCAGTATTTACTAGAAAAATTAATTGGATTCACGACTTCCTTCGCGTATTGGGAGGTGTGGTAATTTTACTGTCTTACACTCAAAATATAAACGAATTTTATTATAAACTGAATTTAATAATGCTGGTTGCAGCCCAATCCACAGTGGACCTTTTGGAGGTTTTTAACAGGGGGTTGAAAGTGCCCTCGACTTATATATCAAGAACTACATAATGTATGGCTTCCAGATTTAACCGGATAGTCGTCTTCCTGTGTGGATTTTACTAACGGCATATGCTGCCGTGGTGTTGAATAATGACGTCGTAATTGTGAACTTATACCACACATGATAAAATATACGTCATATAAAAATATCTCGTTCATAATTGAAATTTCAAGTATTTTTTGTTGTTTGATGTCAATATGATCGTCAAACGATCTCCTTTCAATAAAACAGCAACTTTCCATTAAAAGAATTTTCTATTAAGAGAAAAATTTGAAACTGGTCACTTCGAATTGATGCTACAGTAGGTTTTATGAAATGGCCGGTAACTAAACATTTTTTCGCTGATTTTTGGTGGTAATAAAGCCAATAAAATTTTAAACAAAATTTGTTAAATTTCAAAGATGTACCTCAAATACTTGAGATATGAAATATCAAATTCACGGCGGGCACTTTGCGCCTCCCTTAGTTTTAATAGGCTTAATGATTGTATTGGGCGTACTGCCGTTGCCTGGTCTTTAGTTATACCATGATGAGTCTTCTATTACCATGATGGTTCAACTTAGGAGGGCCATCTTAAGGCCTCTTTTGGTGAAGATGGGTTGGGTCTGATGTAGTTCTGCCGACTAATTGGGTGTAGTTACGACCAACCTTTCAATGTTAATCTTAATCTCAGTTCGACACGCCAGACGCTCTAATTTATATACGTATTTGTCGTGTAGGCATGTCATTTAACAAATCGATTTCATTTTTCCGTTGTCTGTAAGAATTATTCTTACCTGACGCCTTCTGTGCATCTAAAACAGAACAGACAACGGAAAAAGGAAATTTATTTGTTTTATAATAAAAAACAAAGCAATACAAGAAAAATATTTAAAATGATTATTGAAAGGTTACGAGTTTTTTTCGAGGCATTGAAAAACACGAAAACAGTAACCTGACTTGATCCATGATCTATACAAATGAAGCAACGTCATTGGTTCGTGATGAATACGCGGCAAGTTGCGATTGGTTCACAGTTTTAGTGATTAATCCGTATTAATGTTCTTTAATAGGTCGTGGCTAACGACCAATGAAAATGCACGAAAAACGAAACTTATTGTATAAAAGTAACTATGAGTGATAAATCTTGAACTTTATTATCTGCCGACCTGAGAACGAATGTGAGTGTGAGAGAAGAGCCACCCCTCAGACCCCCTGAGACTTGTCACTGTCCTTGTAATTATTTACGAAAAGGAAACACTTTTGAATGATTTGAATAAATTTGAGTTTGGACAAAACAAAAAGTAAAATGTGTTGGTAACCTCTTGCTAACATAAGGTGACGAGGTCCTGGTGGGCATTAAAGTTTTGCCAATTTTACACGATCTTTTAAATCTTAAGAAGCATTTTAACTAGTTCTGAATGACAACATGTGGCATTTTAGGATTGCTAGTGAAGGATTTTCAAGGGAATATTGCAGCAGGTAAGGGTCGTTACATGTCTTTTGTTGTCTATTATACTATTGCTGGTTCAGGTTGATGACTAACTATGAATGCTTTCGGGTTGATTGATTTAAGGTAGCTCCCTAGGGTTACCTTTGACGGGGAACTGATAACTCAATATTTTGCTCGGCACCGATTCGTAGATAGTTACCTTGCTGAATCGTTATTTTATCACTACAGCATCGTCCGCGTCGGAACAAATATTAAATTTTGCGAACATTGGTTTGGTGAATTTATAACATACTTGGTAATTAAAGAAAATGAAGTAAGTGTAATAACATAAGTAACTTTAAAATTTTTTTACAACACAGAATTTGTTAAAATCCACCAAATTTATTCTGAAAAAATGTCTTGACAACCTTGGGTCGACATTAAGTCGACTCCAGATGTAAATAAAAGAAATATAATATACAGGATACCGTACGAAAAGTTATTATGAAGTGATATTATAGTCGGCTAGTCTACACCGGAAAGAAAAACCTCGCAGAAAAATGGAATGATTTTTGTTCCTCTCAGCTCCTCTCAGTCAGTTTTTTCTGAAGGTGATCCTAGAAATGGGTTATTTGAACCTCCATCTGAATGTTTTAATTAACGAAGAAGACGTACATAGTAGATTCTCTAAAAACCGAGCTGACTGTGAACTGGCCTCCCCAAAAGCTTCGATCCTTGAAGAGGTATTGTGATAAAATAATCACATATCTAATTTTGATCACATTTAAAAATACCTTTGTAATGTGGAGGAGTGGTGTTCTGTTTTGTTAATATCAGATTGACTTAGATTAATTGTAAAATTTACTTTTTATATTACACTAAGGATGATTCTCATAGAGAATCGAAACACTACGCATCCTCACGGACATGCGTTGAGTTTTTGCGAGAATCTCTCGTGTATTTAAATTGAACTCGACAAGCATTCTGTTAGCAGCTAACTCGAAAGCGAAGAACTCAATTGGTAGAGCAGCAGTCCGGAAACCAAAATTTTCGGGCCAACTCAACATTTCGAGTTAGCTTTTGCAGTGTAGGTTAATCATAGGATTTTTCATCGCAGTGCCTCTTCGCTTCAGTAGTCGACTAAATCTAAACTCCTATAAAGTATGTAAGCACGTTTGTTTACATGCAAACAAAAGCAGCAATGCAAATTTCCCTCTGACTTCAAAAACTAGGTGATTAACTTACACTATAATTACCTTTGTCGATGTGAATAACCTCACACGGTTAGCAAACAGCATGGTTAACTCATATTGTATTCACCATTTACTTGAGATTTCATACGTTGAGATTTCATTTTATTGTTGATAAAATGGGCAAACTAGTTTATTCTTGAGGTATTTTGTGGTGACTTCCCAAGGTCACGCCAGCTTTGGGGTGTAAGGTCAGGTTTTAATTTAACGATCGGTTCGAATGCTAGCACTGCTAATAAGCCTTTAGGGAAACGAGTAGGGAGATTGTTAAATGTCATACCTTAAGTCATAAAAACCATGTAAACTTAAAATGTGTTTCTACCTCATCACCAACCTTCAACTCGGTTTGTTAGTACCGACTATTCCTCTCTCTTTGTGCTCGTTGTCATATTTGATGCGTTAAATGTTTTTTACACTCTTTAAATGTTACTGTATATTCTAAAAAATTCTTGTTCTTGTTGTTTAACAGAAACTTTTAATTTCGACGCACGTCGAAGACTACGTGCTGTTACCAGTTTGTTGACTTTTTTTTATTACCCTGTAGGAACATCGACCAGTGGCAAGCCCTTTAAACATTGTGGACGCGTCGGTGACTCTCCCCTCCCTGGCGCCGGCTTATATGCTGACAATGAGGTAATTATCAATTCGTATTTTCCAGGAAAATCCCGAAGTTTGGCAACACTCAAGCTGTTATAAAGTGTCATAAGTCACGCAACATGATCAGGGCAAGGATAAAATGACAGTTCAAAACGACTTAAAGAATACTTTAGAAGTAGTATATTATAGAAAATTAAGAAGTCGGAAATAAATATGGTAGTAATATCAAGATAGAAAGTCGAACAGAACTAAGAATACCATTTAAAAAGCATTTAGCTCTTTATAGTACCAGATATCTCCCTTGAAGAGTAAAATCGTCTGGCGTTAGCCACGGCAAAATATTAGGGAGGCTAAGATTCGCGCTTACGGCAAACCAATAACGTCAGACGACGGGTTACTGTCTGCTGCGAATACGTGGAATATTTTAAGCATAAGATTCACCTAAGCCTTACAAAAGCTTAAAATTTGCCAAGAATATGTTGAAAGACTCCTTTTCTAACTTTTTGAAGGCTGTTCGGACTAATTAATATTTTAAACTCTGTCCTACCCAGTTTAAACGCATGGGCATTTACAATTATCTTAATTGATTCATCTTGCGATGATCACACCACCTGCAGTATGCAGTATTTGTCAGGATTTAATCCAAACGATATCTTTTGATCTGGTGTCACAAGTAAGTAATAATTCTTACCAAGTAATAATTCTTACCATAATTCATTGAGAAAAATCGGCGAGAGTTGTCGCATTGATTCCAAACGGAACTGTTAACTTCCACCGAGAAACGGCGGACGGTTAAGGCGGAAAAAATCGTGGTCACGTGGTTTTTTCAAGTTTGCTGTTTGCCGTAAACGCGAATCTTAATCTCTCTAATAATAGTCGGACACCGACGGAAAAGAGTTGAGCACTGAAGTTAAGAAGGTTTCTCATACGAAGCGTGAGAGATTTAAGAGCAGGAAGTTAGAATTTGAAAATTATCAAAAGATGCAGTGGGGCCAGTGTCTGAATGAAATGAAAGAATTCCAGGTGAAGGGTTAGCAGGTATTTTACCAACAAGGACAAAAATTTCCAGATGAGACTCGAATGTGTAAAAGGCAAGTGGTTTGGCCCACATATAATGTGATAGAGAATTGACACGTAAAAGAATAAACAGTGTGAGACTGCAATTCTAGAATTCTAGGAATTCTGTCATTAAAAGAGAAAAAGTGAGCTGATTGCACGGAAAACAACAAGTACGTTAACGTGAGGAAACGCGGAACAACCGAGACCGAGAATTTGCATGTGGATTTGAAGGGAATGAACACTGGTGAAAGGGAGACAAAAATAACTTTGTAAACACTGTAAGGGTAACATGAAGAAGAAATTTTCATAATATAAACTACACTGCGAAAGTCAGTCCAAAAACTGACTCGACAAACGTTTTTGAGAACAGTGTGAAGTAATGGCCTCCAAAAACTCTTTGTCCAGAAATAGACACACTTATCAAGAAATAGAATGAGATAAATATTGAGTTTATAAATTTTTGTTAAACATACCGAAATCCTTATGTCGAATATTTATTGTACAATATTTATTGTACTGTAAACTTATATTTTATCCATACTCCGTTGATTTTGCGTGACCCGATCAATAGGTAGTTCTCTTCATAAAACTTAATTCATTTGACATGTAGATCTTGGTAGTAGGGCGGCTCGAAACCTTATATAGTACCAAATTCAGACTCAATCCCACGAGCAGCAGTTTTTGGACCCCCTGGTTTTACCTGGCGATGACTAACTTTGGTGATTATTTCTTTTTTCGTCTAGGCTGGAGCAGCCGCTGGTAAGTACTCCCATCACTAGAAGTGATGGAGTTTACTTATCCAAATCATTAAATAGGGTAACGATTTTCTCACTCACCGAGGTTGCGATTTGCAGTACCCAAAATAATCATTGCGACCTTACAAGATCCTTTATCAGGGTTTATTCTGGTAGAACACCTCAATTTATATAAATCTCTGTAAAAAGCTTGCTTTTTTATTTGTTTCCATATTGAGCTGTAATTGATCAATTGATCAATAAATCTGTAATTCACTAATTGTAATGGCGAGCTTAATTTTGATTGATTGGTAGAGACTGGATACGACTGGTCCAAAGTTTCCAGTTTAGGCTCAGATTGCTCTTTACTCGACTAATAGGATTGTACAAATCGAGACTGATCGAGGAGGGGATATAACCAATAATATCATTGCTGTCAGTTCGACCTATAATACTGCAGTAAATTTGTCGTCCATGCCATAAATTCATTTATATCCCTATTATATCAATTTACGAGATCTACGTTCTAGCTTCTAAATTGACGGAACATGTGTTGAAGGTCTTAAAATTGGTAGTCTGGAGCACTCCCTCCTCGACTCTTCTATATAGTAATTGTTTTTACAGAAATTACCTGGCATTTGTCATACTAAACTTTTATTTTGTGACTAATGCTGACGTGAAATTATGAAATCATTATACGAATCCTTACTTAAGAAATCGAATTATATGAAAATCAGAGAAATATTATGACGAACTATTTTGTAATCGATTTTTTTTGTTTATGGTTTTTCTGTTTGTGTAGCCACTGGTGACGGCGATAACATTATGCGTTTCTGCCCATGTTTCAAAGTTGTTCAATTTATGAAAGATGTAAGTCTTTTAATAGACGTAAAAAGCTCTTTCCCGATGTTCGGACGTATTCCGTGCCATGCTGCGGTTGCAAAGAATTGTTTATGTTAGTTGCTAACTTATTTCAGGTTGAGATTATAGATTTATTGAATGACGAAGATATTACATTTGCAGAATATGTAGTCAAAGTTTTTTTTTTAGTGGCATAATGTAGTGTTGTCGCGCTCACATCATTAAAACATAAACAAATTTTATAATTTTCGGCATTATTAATATTATACTGCATTTTTTAAAGTTTTTTAAACCAGAGCTGCAACCTGAGAAAAATTATGCATGCGATTAGTTAGTAATCAAATGGTGATGAAGGTATTACACTTTTAGTTGTTAGTCTCCGGCAATTTAGTTGGTTCGTGGATCTCTGAAGTGTTATGTATTTATGTTTATTCTAACTTTCCTTAGCAACTGCGTAAATGTCCGCAAAACTAAATATATCTTAACACCTTTAAGAAATCAGAAAATTGTAGTGTACATGGCTCTAAGTTGGTAAACTTTCATTAGCTTTGTCTGTCTCTGTAGTTATCATCCAAACACGTCTCTCCTAATCGACGGTTTCCGCGAGGAACTGCTAAGAATTATGTATATGTGCTTGCCAACGGTAGCAAAGAAATTGAGAAAAACTTTGAAGAAAGCCTCTACCTACTTTCTGTTTCAACAGGGCCCGAAACCAGGGCTGCATGAGTTAAGCAAAGATGTATTTTGATCCGTGTTTCTCATCAGGTCCTTTACAAAAAAGGAGAGCGACTGATCTACCGCTAGTCAAGTTTATGTGAACTTAAGGATGTATATACTAAATACTAAACACTAAAAAAATGTTATTTTTCACTTTTAGGAAAAAAATTTACAGAATTTTTAAAAAAATTTTGCTATTAATTACCCATCTCAGAAGAAAAGTTTTAATGAATAAAACATTTAATGAGGTTTACCGAAGTTTTATCAAAATAAATTAGATCGATCAATCGTTTGACATTTTGCATGGTGATAATATGATACACTATGTAAAGTTTTTGGAACACCACGTTTTAGTTTTAACGCTAAGCTTTCGATCTGTTGACTCAGGACTTCATCAGAGCAATTGCCAACGGCCCGTTGGCTCACGTCATATATACGAAACAACTGTTAGAAATAACGCTAGACAACAACACTCTAATTTCATTTAACTAAAACTAAAGGCAACTGAGTACAAGAATTAACCGTACTGAGCCGCCCATGTGCTGTTTAGTGGCTGTCCTTCTTGGCAAATAGTTGGATTTCTTGCTATTTCTACGGATTCTCCCATTCTCCGGCTGAAGTAATGACTGTCGGTAGCTAGAAGCGAAGAGTCTTCCCATTTTATCTGATGGTCGAGTTCCCACGCGTGTTTAGCGACAGCAGATTTTTCTAGTTGCCCTTTTTCGCAACAAGATTTGTGTTCCATTAGACGAGTTGAGAGATTCCTTCCAGTTTTGCCAATGTACACCAGGCCACATTCACATGGAATACGTTAAACTCCAGGTTTTGAGAAATCATCTATTGCATCCTTGTGTGAAAACAACACTTTATATAATTTGTGTTGACTGCTGTGGAGAACCTTCATACCAGCACGACAGAGAATTCGCTCAATCTTATGAGACGGTAGTCCTATGTATGGTAAACACAGCGAAGGCGCATCTTCGTTATTAGTTGGCTTAGGTCTTGATGAAACCATTGACGAGTCGATTAATTTCTTCGAAAAGCCATTCTTTGTTAAAACCGCTTTTAGGCGATCCATTTCACCTTGTAAATGCTCGTCGTCACAAATTGTTTGTGCTCGATGAACTAGAGTCTTACACACAGATGATTTTATGCTAGGATGATGAAATGAAGTGCAGTGAAGGTATCTGTCGGTATGTGTAGGTTTGCGATACACAGTGTGACTCAGAGATCCGTCAGCCTTAACCGTGAGGGGAATATCCAAAAACGCACTGGAGAAAGAAAAGCAAGAAATCCAACGATTTGCTAAGAAGTACAGCCACTGAACAGCGTATGGATCGCTCTGTTCGGTTAATTCTTATACTCAGTTGTCTTTAGTTTTAGTTAATTGAAATTACAGTGTTGTTGTCCTGCGTTATTTCTAACAGTTGTTTCGTATATATGACGTGAGGCAACGGGCCATTGGCAATTGCTCTGATGAAGTCTTGAATCAAAAGGTCGAAAAGTGTTCCACAAATTTTACATAGTATCCTAAATTACATTGAATGGTAATTGGAAGCCATTTTAGAACGCCACTGTAGCCATAGTAACAACCTGAGCTCCTTATTTCGTAATATTTTTAGGTGCTTAGGATGTGTTTCTATGTATTACATTTAGTTTTATTCTTCTTCCAAGGTATTTATGTACTCGTTTTTGGGTCTCAAATTTGCATTTTCCACACTTCGAGAAACTGTATGGAGTCACCCTATTGCACAAAGTGCTCCAAACGGTATAAAAACGATGAAAACAAGACCTAGTTTGCATTTCATCAGTCATGAAAGCAAACTTGTAGCGTATGGTTTTGATATCTGACGATTGCATCCAGTGGATCAGATATCAACCTTATGGGTCAAATATCGACCGAAAGTAAGCAGAAGTTTCTGTCGATTTCTTTACTTCCGTCACACGGAAACCACCGCGGAGCAGAAAGCAGCAATGATCACTAAGAACGTATTCCATTCTAGGGTCAAAGTCCAAAAGAGGCATGCCGCCGTGTGATTACAGATATCTGGGAACGTGTTGGAAAAGATAATATGTTTGAAATGGCACTTGTGGCTATGAATCGAGAGGTAAATTCCTTTCTCATATGCGCCTATGCAACGAAATCCCGCCACGATAATTGGCTTTTACATGACTGTCATATCTTCTCCCATTCCGGAATTTTTAAGAGTGCCATACGAACTGTGACGTCACAAGTTGTGTACAGCACAAAACAGATAATCACTCATATCTTCGGTTTCGTTCGACTAAAATTCCTCACACTTGGCAGATTTTGTAAGTCCAGAGCCCTGTAACATTAATTTTGCTACAAGCATTTTATTCTGGGTGGACTCTTAGCTGTACCTTTTGTAAAAATTGTCACTGAAGTGGTTTTTGGCTTTATTTTGATATCATCTTGCTGGGATATGTTTAACTACATCTCTATTTTTGGTCGTAATTACAGCATTTTCCCTTTATTAAGGGAAAACCCGTAATGAATAATGCGTGTTTCATATTTAATAGTGCGTTCCTAATTTCAATAACAACAATCAAATGTCAATTGTGCATAATGACAGTTCA